>JAUPFV010000004.1:65067380-65331879 GCA_036936605.1 Limnanthes douglasii subsp. nivea | reverse complement strand
AATACATGCCCCTTTTACCGATGGTACAATACATGCCTCTTTTACCGATGGTACAGCGCATCATGGTTACGCCTTCTATAGTACCCATGATGCACATACTGTTGTACCATTGGTACGCAGTAGTGTGCACCATAGGTACTGCTGACTGCGTACCAATGGTGCGCAATAAGTTGTAATTTTTTGAATTTTTTTTGTTATGGTTTAAAAAGTGAAGTCTTAGGGCATGGATTGGAGTGGGTTTGATGGTGTTAATTTTTTATAACGGTTGACGTATTTTCTTAATTTTTTGTTATGGTTTAAAGGTTGGATGGTAACAATGGTATGAATTAGGTGTTTTGCGGATTCTAAATTGTAAATAAGAATTCAAATAAAGTTTAACAAATCTAAAGAAGACGATAGAAATAAAACAGTAGATGTCATAATACAAAAGACGATAGTTTAACAAATCGTACAAAAGTAGATGTCAACTACAACGTGAAGGAAAAAGATAGATCATAACAAAGCTAAAAAAAGTTCAATGATGAGGATAAACAACCAAGGAGAGAAGAGCTGCAGGACTTGATCTCTCCACCTAAGCGCACCCTCTTCCCCACGACCTACAGGTATAGTAACGATCGAGCGAACAACGTCTAGCAATCTGTTGTCCGTAGTACGTGGTGGTGGAGTAATAGTATGCCAACCATACTCAGCCAGGTACCTCCAGTAGGTGTTCGTCGCAGACTGTCTATATGTGGCAATGGTAACGGTCAATCGATCCTCAGAAAGCAAGTGCTGACGCAAATCAAGCCATGCGCTCTCTCGTCACATGTACTTCGCCAAATCCCTTCGTGTAACCCGGTCGGAGTACAAGTGGGAGTTCGGGCTCATCCTGAACCCGTCCGAACTGGCACATAACCCGATCAGGAATGTACCCCTCGACCGTGCTCATCATCCGCAAAGGATAAACGATGGTGCGGATCTATTGCATGGGGAACTGGACTCTGATATCCTCGTACGGCTCAAATGTGACCTGTTCCAGAAAAGTAAAACACTTAGACAGTTTTAAAAAATAAAACTTAATACTAAAATTTAAACACTTACATCTGTCTCCTTCTAATCTGCAAAGAGAGTACGAACAACCGCTTTGGGCGGATATTTTGCCCAACAATCCGCTTCGGTAGCCACTTCATAATCCTAGGCTGCCTCGCTACGTATACCGCATTCTCTGAGGCTCTAAACGCGGGGAAGTGGTCATAAATCCAGCAATCAAGCATGACTACAAATCCGTAAAGGTTATACTTCAATGCTTTCGAAGCATCACTCAATCCACGGAACAGGATTGCCAATGCACTCGTACCCCATGCGATGTCCCACAACCCAGAATCCACATTCGCCAACCCGTACAAGTAGTCAGCCTTGACGCTTTTCTGACTAGTATCCGCAAAATAGTGCAACCAAATAAGAACATCAGGTATGCTCGAGATACCTGGCGGATAGTCTCAGCATCAGTCTGCTCGACGTAACGACCCCTGGTAAAAGTCTCCCGCAGCCACTTGATCTTGAAGCCAACGCCTCTAGTGGACTGTATCTCTGCACGAACCTCATCCACTGTCAAACCTAACATACTAGCATAGTAGCTGTATGCCTCATCACGTGGAGCCGTGACTACATTCAAGGTCCGGTCAACTACAAGGAGACCTGTAATGCAGCTGACATCGTCGAGGGTAATCGTCATCTCCCCAAATGAGAAATGGAACGTGTTGGTGTCCTGATGCCAACGCTCAACGAATACCTCATCAAGTACAGAGTGCGTGAAGTACTGAGGCAAGTGGGCTATAAGAGGACCGAAAAGAGTCCGCGCCAAATGTCGTTGCACCTATAGCTGAGCATTGAGGTCCCACATACGAAGCACATTATAATGTGCCTGTATGCCTAATGTAGTGCAAACCATGTATTGGAACTTTTTACATGGTTGAACTATGTATTGGTATAGTGTTTTTTCGCTATCAGTAGAATCTGTTGCACCTGGTTCTTGGAACGTATCCCAATGCAAACCATCTTCATTTTCGTTCAGGTTTACTTGTTCAGAATCTATTGGTGGAACAATATTATTTTCTTGAGGAGCATCATTATTTTCTTCTTGTATTTGGAATTCTCTTCCAAATTGTTCTTCTTCTTCTTCTTCATCTACTCCGGTTAGCTTCAATTCTTCTTCAAGAATCTATAAAATTGTTAAAATTTTATAGTAAAAAATATATATATGTAAAATATGGAACAGGAATAAAAATTTTATCATAAATATACGTTTTCATTTGTTATGTTTTTATGGCTTCAACCAAATGTAAATCTGGTTTGCGCTCAATACCCATCCATTTGAAGCATCTAGGTATCTTATCTTCAATTTCAATATTTTAACATAAAGTTGTGTGTTCCATGATGAATGGCTATATATTAAAAATATTTTATATACCATTTATTGACTAAATATTATATATGAAATAGAACAAAAGAAAAATACTAACAAGAAAAAGGGCAACACGGCCAACTACTCTTCCATGTTTAGTTTCATGACAAACTATTATTAAATTCATCAACTTTTCCCGGATTGCTTCAGCCCAGTTGTAGTTATTTATTTTGTCAAGTTATTCTACATAATACACCAACAGTAGAAGCTAGTCAATCTCCAAATGTATAGAAAAACAAGATAGAACAGGCTAACAATATAAAGAATATCACAACATCTTCAATTGCCTCTTGTCTAGGTGTTTTTTATGCTTTATTTATTGCATCCTACCAACAAGAAAAAGCATTTTTTTAAAGGGATAGATGCAAAACCCTAGTAATTGCATTTAGATAGATGTGAAACCTATTGAAATGTGAAAGGGGAGTTAAAACGATAGATGCGGAACCTATGTAAATGGTAAAAATCTAGATGCGAAACATGTGTTAATATTAGTAGATGCGGAACATAATTTAATTTGAAACATGGCTAACGTTGTAGATATGAAACCTAGTTTAATGTGAAGCAGATTAAAAAGATAGATGTGGAACGTTATGAAAATTTTAAAGTAAAGCAAAACTAGTAGATGAGAAACCTATGCAAATATCAAAACAGTCCAAAATGTAAGGAAGTTGGAATTGCAAACCTTTATCGGTTTGTTAGTGATTGGTCTTGCTCGACTTTCATCAAATTTTCTTGATGTCTTATCAGAAATATATTTCTTTATTATCCTTGATTTTTCTTCGTCTTCTAATTCTGAAAACTTAGGTTCAAAACTTTTGGCTTGTGGTGACATATTTTATTTCCATGTTTTATGTCATGGTTTGTAAGCTGTAAAAACGTTTCCCCCAATTTAAGTGCTTCTTGTTCGTCATCATATGTCATTGTTATATGGCTCAATTACATCCCAGTGCTTTTTGTATGCAGTATTCTTTGTTTAAAGATCATAGGCTGCCTTTAAAAGTGAATAAAAGGGTGTTTCTTTGTTGTTTCTATATGCTTTGGTCTCATTTTTGTCTCTTCCATTTGTTTTAACCGTGCAAAGAGGTTGGACCTGTAGAAACATGTTTTTGGTGCCATTTTACGTGTAAAAGCAAAAAATAAGAAAAATACATCAGCTGTAATAGATGCGAAAATTATGGAAGTTAGATATGTGATAGATGCGAAACGTATGCAAATTATAAATGTGCTAGATGCGAAACCTGTGAAAATGTTAAAACATGTGTTAGATGTGAAACCTATGTAAATGTCAATGCACTAAAACACAGATAGATGCAAATCCTAAGGAGATATATAACCAAAAAACATCGCTAGATGCGAAACCTATGTCAAATGTTAAGGAGTACACACTGATAGATGTGAAACCTTATAAAAACCTGCAATTATGGGAAAAATGATAGTTGCGAAACCTATGTAAATGTCCATGCACATAAACACTGATAGATGCGAAACCTAAGGAGATCTATAACCAAAAAACACTAGTAGACGTGGAACCTATATAAAAACCTGCAATTACAGCCAAATACTAGTTGTGAAACCTATACAAATGTCACAAAAGCAAGTATGAATTTCAGTAACATTTAGTAAGGTTGTCTGTATACGAAATTATAATTTGATTAAGTAGTTCCTACAGCGTCTCATTTTTCGCTTTAGTGAGACACGAGTAAGTAGTGTTTCTCACTGAAAAACAAACTGGAAACATGTGAAGTTAAATCGTAATCGTTTCAATAAAACCCTAGATTTCTAGAATGGATGGAATCAAACTGTGTTTTTGAAGAAAAACAGTATAAAATTTACTATTTTACCGTTTTTTTCGTTGTTGATACTCTGATACTCTGACCGGAGTCGTAATCGGAGTTAATACTCTGAGCGGAGTCGAAACAAATTGTGCTTTTGAATTTGTTGGAGTCGAAATCAGACTGTGGTTTTTGAATTCGTCAGAGTTGTAGCCTTGACCGGAGAAGTATGTTATCGTTTTTGATACACCGGAGTGGTTATCGGAGTAGTAAACTGAATTCGATAGAGATGAGGAGAGAGATAGGAAGTTAGAGAGTCATGAAAGAATGGGAGAGGGAGAAGGAGAAAGAGGTTACATGTGTTTCAAACGGGTCTTTATATCGAGGGTTTTGGAAAGAAATTTGTGAATTATTTTGGGTCTTTATTGGTAATAGGTTTGTGAAATGGGTCTCTATTGGTATGTCTCCCTTTAAAATTTTATAATTTTTTTGTGTATAATTAATAGGGGTAACTTTTTTTATAAGTCTGTGCGGAAGGATATTTAATCATGCACCATATGTTATCAACCCCAACTTAAAATACCATTGTTTTTTATTACTTTTTACATTTATAGTACAACAAATAACGTTGAAGTACAATAACTAAAATGATATATTCTAAAAATATGAAACTTTTAAAAATAACCTCCCAAACCGAACTAAGACCCATTCTTAGACATGGAAAAAATGGACCAATAATAATTTTTGTAGAATCTAAAAAGTAGAAATTAGGTAATGGTGGGGTGAATTTAGGGCTAGACAAATGGTGCCGTCCTACTCCCTTTATAATTCTTGATAACAGTTGGTTCAAAACAGACAAAGTCAAAACATTTTGGGACTATGACAGGTGGAATATGTACAAGCTATGAGGCGTGGTAACTACTTCTGACATAAAGTAAATAGAGAAAACTGTCATCAAGAATCATGATGAAGACACTATAATATGGGTGCTATCTAAAGAGGGTAACTTCAGCACTAAGTAAACCTGAAACTATATTAGACTAAAGCACACCAAATCTAACATATTTCAAAAGCTATGGAATAACGTTACTCATAGGAGATGCTCCTTCTTGATTTGGAGAATTCTGAACAACTGGTTAGCTACCAACTCTTATTAGTAAATAAAGAAAGAAAATAGAGAAGTAGCTTCCAAGAAGTAGCTAGGGCTTCTGTTTATTTAGAAAATGTATTTATTACATAGTGCATATGCTCTTATTTATAGATAAAACATATGAGCTAACGGGATTGTGCCTTATATCTTCAACATCCTCTTTTAAACTCATAATGAAACAGTAATAAGCATTGAGAGTTTGTCATAAAGAAAACGAAACCGCACTGTTGATTGAGCCTTCGTGAAAATATTAGCAACCTACAAAGCTGATGGAACATATCGAAGCGAGATGGTGTCGATTTGAAGATGATGTCGAGTGAAGTGACAATCTATTTCAATGTGCTTCATCCTCTCATGAAAAACAAAATTCTTTGTTATTTGCATGACGTTTTTGTTATCATAATGAAAGAAGTTGGGTTTAGTAATATTAACCCTTATATCTACAAAAATCCATCGTAACCAAACAATCTCACATGTGGTAACGATCATAACACGTTACTCACCTTCAGTAGATGATCTAGAGACAACATCTTGTTTTATTACTTTTCCATAAGATTAATGAATCTCCAAGAAAAATACATAAACCATTAGTAGATTTTCGATCATGAGGATCACTATCCCAATCAACATCGCTATAGGTACACAGTTCAAGTGAAGAGGTCGAAGAAAATAAAATGCTTTAGAAATGAGCGCCACAAAAATATCTCAATATTCGAAGAACAACTCCCCAATGGACGGATGTAAGAGCAGAAACAAACTGACTAACCACATGAACATCATAAGTTATATCTAGGCGAGTTACTGTAAAATAGACCAAGCTCCCTACAAGATTTCGATATAGAGTTGGGTCTGACAAAGGAACACCATCAGTCAGAGAGTATCGGACATTGGTTTCAAGTGGCATATTTATCGTCTTGTTATCAGAAAGTCTCCCTCACTTAAATAAATAAGATATATATTTTGTCTGAGGTAGAATATAACCTTTTGAAAAGTGAGTCACCTCAATACCTAGAAAACAATGTAATAGTCCCAAATCATTCATCGCGAAACGCTGAGCCAAATCACGTTTTAGTGCCTCAATGTCATCAATATCATCACCTGTAATGATCATATCATCTATATATAGGGATAAAATAATTTGTCATGTACGTGTACATCTGATAAATAAGGTTGAATCATGATCTTTAGCAAGGAAACTAAGTGCAGTAATAACCGTAGAGAATTTTCCAAACCAAGCACGAGGAGCTTGTTTGAGACCATATAAAGCTTTCCTAAGTCGACAAACTTCACATGGTTGGGGACCAACACCTAGAAGAGGATTTATATAAACCTCCTCATGAAGATCACCATTCAAAAAGGCATTTTTTAAATCTAGTTGGGAGATTTTCCACTGGTGAACGGATGCAACCGCAATAAGAGTATGAACTATTGTCATTTTTGTTACTGGGGAAAATGTCTCATCATAATCCATACCATACTTCTGTGAATATGTTTTTTCTACAAGACGAGCCTTATATCTTTCAACAGACCCATCAGACTTTGTTTTAACTTTTAAAAACCCAACGAGAACCGATTATATGCTTATCGGATTGAGGTTTAACTATATCTCATGTATGAGAATGATAAAAAGTAGTAAGTTATTCGACTATAACATTTTTACAATGAGGATCACAAACAACTTCTTTAAATGATTGAGTTTCATACAAAACATGTATCTTTTCTAGAAAAGAAGCAAAATGAGCTGAATATGAAAAGTACACAAAATCTTGTAGTTTAGTAGACTTACTTATACGAGTGGATCTTGAGAGGTGGAGGATATGTTGATCTACCAAAGATGGAAGTTGGCTCCGATATTGATATAGTTGACTCAGGCATTGATGGAGCAGAAGTAGTATCAACTGTTGTAGATGTCTCATGAGCTGGAATATTAATGTCAGAAGATGTATCACTATCAGTTTCAAGAGGATCAATAGCCTGAAGGTTTATCTTTGTTACATCATGTGATTTTGTCGAAATCGAATAAAATGGGATATGCTCAAGAATTGTGAAATGACGAGATACATATAGCTTCTGACTGGTGGGATCATAACAAAGATAACCTATCTATGTTACACCATAACCTACAAAATACATATAATTTTTTTGACCCAATTTGTTGCGTTCAACATGCGGACGAAAGATAAAACATGTACATCCAAACACTCGTAAGGAAATATAATCTGGAAGTTCTCCGTATAACTTCTGAAATTGAGAAATTCCTACATTATGAGCAGTGAGAATTTGATTAAATACATAAACAACAGTCAATATTGCTTCTCCCTAAAAAACAGTTAGAACTCCAGCTGATAAAAGGAAAGAACGAGCAGTCTTAACAAGGTGACGATGTTTTCCTTCTGCAACACCATTTTATTGAGGGGTGTCAATACAATATGATTGATGTATAGTATCATCAGATGCAACTAAATGTTTAAAATCATTGGAGGTACACTCACCCCTAAGTCACACCCGAAGCATTTTATCACAACAGAATGTTGGGTCTTAACTAGTGCTCTAAATTCTCTATAAATTTCAAGGAAATCTGACCTTCGTTTCATCATATAAATCTATGTGTATCGACTATTATCATCAATAAAGGATATATAATATGACAAAACTCCATTTATGAAGACATGAGATGGACCCCAGACATCCATATGAATAATATCAAACGGAGCAATAAAAGTAGTGACACTTTCAATAAACGGTAACTGACAAAAAAAATTCCAGTTTACAACCACAACAATCTGAGATATTATAAGTATTTAACTGACCTAAAGCACATATAGAGACTAAAAATTTCAAACACGATGCAAATACATGTCTCAGACAAGAATGCCAAAGATAAAATTCAGACGATGAAGGATTCAAACGAAACAAAGACAAATCAACACTAGAGGCAGCAATATTAGTCAAGTATGTTTTTCACTATCAATACCATATACATCCACATTTGTTACTTCAAGTTTTTTTTAAAAGATATAGTTCTCACATCTTAAGACTTCTCCTAATTACTCTATGAGTTTGTTGATTTTGTATAACACAAATGGAACCAGAAAACAAGACCCAATAACCATATTTACACAATTGACTAACCGGAACAAGATTCAAAACAAGGGTAGGAACGTAGTAAACATCAGATGATGATATATGAGGGGTAAAAATAGAGCCAATACTCTCTACTGACATTTTTATAGCACTATCGGACTAAACAGATATGGGTGAAACATCAGACAACGAAACAAAGTTTGACATGTGAGGTGACACATGATGAGACGCACCGAATCTAAAATCCACATTGATGAAGTACTACTTGAAGTCAAAAATGAAGACATACCTGAATGTTATGCAGATATAGACATAAAAAAGTTCTTGTTATTCAATTTATTACAAGTATACTGTAGAAAATCATCTTTTCCTATCATATTCGCAATAAGATCCACAATCTCTAATCGAACAAAATCAAACAATCAAGAGATATCATATCCAAATTGGAAAAAAAAAATCAAACCCTAAATCTAAAATCAAACCAAGTCCAAATTCAAAATCTCAGTGGTCCAGCAAAATCAAATTGAATAGTCAATCAAATCCAAATCCAAATTAAATCCAAATATGAATTTCTGTTTAAAATCAAACCTCTTTTACCGATAAAAATCAATGCACTGGTCCAACGGTGATTTATTCGAAACTGTAGCACTAAATCGCAATCCAACCGGTCATATTGAAGGACTTGATGTCTTGAACACTATTTCCAAAATTCAACAAAAATGGACACCATTTTCCTTTCCATCGGACTGTTTGATTGAGGCTGCACACAACAGATCCGAAAAGAAAAAACTGTATCTCTTCCAATGATTTCATGAACCGATTATTGTATAAAAAACTATAAAATTTGAGCACATTAGTAACATTAAACAAATCAAACCAAAGAACAGTAGTAATAAATCTGAAACAAAACAACTCCAAACAGCTTTTTAACTTAAAAACGAAATCTAATTTTCTAAGCAATAGTGATCTTAAATAACACAAACAAATCAAATAGAAGTACAATAATAATAGATATGACAAATAAATCAATTATATTACTCCAATGATCAAACGTGCTCTAATACCATGTTAATAAACAAAAAGAGAAAATAGAGAAATAGCCACTAAGATAATTAATTAAATATATTTATTTAGGAGATTAACATCATCAACAATATAAACTATCTATTATGTACCATTATGTGAAAATAACAGCGCTACGGGGGCTGGACAAATGTCCAAATTAACTTGTTAACAATATAAAATTTCTTTTAATAAACTAGAAAAAAAGGAAGGGTTAATAATATAAAATTTCTTTCAATAATCTAGAAAATTTAATATTATTTTTTCATAAAAGTACTAAAATTATTAAAAAATTAATAGTTCGAAAAATTTATTTATAGAGTTATAATTTTTTTAAATAATAGTTCGAATTTCCTATTTATAATTTTTTTTATATTTTTTTAAAAATATTAGTGTGAAATCTTTTTTTTTTCTGAGGGAACCCGCAGCCGCTACTCAAAGTGCAATGAGTGCGCATAGGGTAAACCCTCAGTCTGACGCGATAGCATGCAAACCAACGCCAGAAGGTAAACCACACAAGGTGACAGGCTCAGTCGAGAAAGTGTATGTAGAGGGACTCGAACTCATGACCTTTTGGTCATAAGAATGTCGTACTCAACCAACTCGGCTACCCCTTGGGGGCTAGTGTGAAATCTTATATATATAGAGTTTTGATTTTTTTTTAAAATAGTTTAAAGTGCATAAACTTATAAAAAAATTAGTCACGGATGACGTTAGCAAGTGACGTCATCTGTGACGTCACCCGTGCGGACCATCCGGTCAGACGTGCGGATGGTCCGCACGTTCAAACACAACGGCTAATTAGATTTAACTAGCCGTTGCGTAGCAGGTCCGGGGCATCCGGACGAATGTCCGGATGGTCCGAATTCCAAATCCGGGCGTCCAGACATTTTCATTTTTTCAAATTTTTTTTTAAAAAAAATTTGGGTCCCCCTATAAATAGAAGAGACCCCAACTCCAACCTCACACACTCTCTAAATCTACTATAAACTCTCTAAATCTCTCTACTTGTTCTAGATTTTTTATTAAACTTAACTTTCTTATTTTATATATCGTAGTTCTGTTTTCGAAATAGTTAGATTTTTTTTTTCGAAAAAAAATTGTTATTAGTTTTTATTAGTTATTATTTGTGCTTATCTCAAATTTCCAATGACGTTCTGTGGCTTCAACAACAGGTTAGGACAAGCAATTTTGAAAACTGATTTTTTGGAATTTTCTTCTTTTATGATGTTTTCTCCATCCGAGAGGGATCCGATCACACGACGCATCAAATGTGCCACTGAACCTACGAATATGAGTAAGACCGTCAAACAAACTTTTAGTAAGACCGTTAAACAAACTTTTAATATAACTTGTAATGTTTTAGTATTTGTAATATTAAATATTTTAATATGACTTATAATATTTTAATATTTATAATATTAAATATTTTAATATAACTTGTAATATTTTTACCATAATAAAATATGATTTTGGTTTGAAAATAACATTGGTAATATTTAATAAAGGGTTATTTCCTTATAAATACCAAAATAAGTTACTAATCCAAATTTCATCCACCCTTAGAAGCCTAATTCCAAAAAACACCAAATTATACTTATTATCTAGTTTTAATACCAATTATTTTTAATAACTCCAAAACACCCTCTTCTTTCTCTTTTTTTTTTTCCGAAAACAAACAATAGATTAAGATTCAAAGTATAGCATAAGTCAAACGAAAAATCAAAAATTTGGGAAGGAAAATAACACAATACCATCTCCCTAACTGACAAATCTAACCCTACACCTTGATGGCATACTTCCTCAGAGGAAAGTATAACTCTTTCTTCTTCTCCCTCTCAGTCTTCAGAGATACCTGGTGCTTGGTAAGCCTCCTCCTGATTGCCCTGGTCTTCTTTGGGCGAAGATCTAGAGGCAAGTATTTCTTGTTCTTGTAGACTTCCCTGACAGCAGACTTCTGTTTCTGTGAAGAGACAGTCAACACCTGGGCGATAGACTTCCTTACCACCTTGATCTTGGAGAGCTTGTTAGGAGCACCACCGGCGACCTTAGCGACACGGAGGAGAGCGAGCTCAGCTTTCAAATCCTTCAACTGATTCAATAGATCAGTCTTCGACTTCTGTTTCAACTCATGAACCTTGATCCTGGCCATTGCTGATGCTTGGTCTCTGAGTTGCGTGACGGCGAGTTCGTTGCTTACGAAACCCTATCAATCAGAGGAATGTTCTTCTTTCTCTTTCTTGGCTGTTACTCTCTCAACTCTTTTCAACTCTCACCGTCTCTTTTCTTTCAAACCTCACCACGACCGTTAATATCAATCAGAGCAGCGTCTTTTACAGATTCAACCCCTAAAATCCTAATTTCTCCTCTCATCAAAACAACATGCATTGCCATCACTGCTACTGCGTTAGCCTTTATACGCTTCAACCACAATCCGGCTGACACCGCCGCAACAGTCCCTGCACCCACCTCTGTATCATCCTCCATCGTCGATACCACCGCCGACGATGTTTCATTCGAAGATCAAGAGAGGAATTATGATGCGAACCCGACTATGCTCAGAAAAATTCCGTTTGTTGACCCGAGAGGAATTTAGAAACGGAAACGGTGAATTCCAAGATCGTAATCAAGCACTGCTAATTAACAGTATTGAATGAATTAAAACTGCTAATTAGCAGTTTTAACAAAATTAAAAATGTTAATTAGATGTATTAAATGAATTAAAACAGCTAATCAATAGTTTTAACAAAATTAAAAATGTTAATTAGTCGTATTAAATGAATTAAAATTTCTAATCAGTAGTTTAAACAAAATTAAAAATGTTATTTAACAGTATTAAAACAATTAAAACTGTTAATTAACAGTTATAATTTTTTAACAGTATTAATCGAATATTTTTAACAGTTTTAATTTTTTCTCCAAAACATATCAAATAGACCACTTATTTGATTCGTTTTAATTTTTTCTCCAAAACATATCAAATAGACCACTTATTTAATTCGTCTCGTAAATATAAACACAACTGTGGTTTCCGTTTTATTTTTTGACTAATAAATCAAAAGATATGAACTTTAGAAAAAAGAAAAGAAAAAAAAAAGAAAATATATTTTTTTTAGAAAGAAGGGTATTATAGTATTTTGGATTATGTTTGGTACCAAATTTGGATAATGATCTTATTTGGTATCAAATGTTGATTTTGAACTAATATTGGTACTTATATGGAGTCTCCCTTTAATAAATAACATCCCTAGGTGTCACTCAGAACACGTAAGTACAAAACTCAGTTGCTCCTATCTTCTTCTTCCTTGCGTAGGTTCAAATCTAATTTCCAGTCAGAACTACACTATTTTCATCTTGTAAAGTACAAGATAAACGCGATCTCATTGAGAGGCCTTAACAGTTTAAACATGAACCGTTGGGCATTACAACGGAAAACAGGTATTTATAAAGGAAAAACAGAAAGCAGGTATTTATACAATCCTATACCACCCCTTAACCCAAAGTCTCGCCAGTTTACACCACTGACTTCCCGGCAAACGACCGTCAAACCAACGGTGTAAGTTTTATCTTCTTGTTTTTTCTTTTTTCTTCTTGTTAACTTCATTTTCTTGGACCTTTAATCTTTAATTAACACGAACTGTGCAGATCGTCTGCGCAGACGAACTGTGCAGAGCAAGTGCTCGACTGAATGTCTAATTCAGTTTTTTTAGCGATTCATGGATCATGATGGACCTGATGGTGAAGAAGTATATCAGTATCTATATCGACCATATGTTCCTAGACCTCCGCTAAGTTTAAATCGCGTAAAAACCACTTATTTTATGTATGGTTTATTTCTAACGTTTATAATTGTAGGATTTACCGGATAATTTACCCATTTCTTATGATTGGAGGACACTTGCGCCGGGAGCATTAGGACCCATTGTCTCGCAAAGTAGTGGTAATACTTACTGTTTCTTTTAAAAATTAATTTGAGTAAATTTTCAAATTTATTGCGGAACTGTTGAGAAACTTCTTGACTAATCGTCTTTGAACAAGCTTATGATATACTTCTATCTCACAACCCAACTTGCTTACTTCTTTTGAAACTAATGTATGTGTGTGACTATCATTGGAAGACTATCATTGCTTCTGTTTTTAGAGCCTTTCTAAAGAATTCAGAAAAATTCATTTCTTCTCAGGTATCCATTGTTGATATTTTTCCTTTATGTTTGCAGCCACATGTTGGGCGGAAACTGTTACCAAATGTGTCCAAGCTTTTTGGAACATTGAAAACCCGTCCACTGAACCTAGGATTTTGAGTTGCCAAAAAGTTGTTGATAATGCAAAAGGTGTAAAACACGATAACTTGAGATGTTTACTCCTTGCTCGGGCCCGAGCAAAGAGTATACATCTCAAGTTTGATGCATGCAAGATAAAAGAAAAACCTCTCATACATTTTGAGACAAGCAACGACACGACCTTAAGTTTGTTGTATCATCACTATTATAAATAATCTCAAACACAACCTTATTATTAAAGTACTAAAGAAACAAACTTTCATATTTCTTTAGCACTTTTTGTTTGTGTTTTCTTTTCCCTTCAGACTTGGGATAATAAAGCCTAGATATGAAGATTCCTTCTTCTTTGGCGTACTTAAAAGCCAAAGTTGATATGTCCCCTTCTTGGCAACTCAAAATCCTAGGTTCAGTGGATGGGTTTTCAATGTTCCAAAAAGCTTGGACACATTTGGTAACAGCTTCCGCCCAACATGTGGCTGCAAACATAAAGGAAAAATATCAACAATGGATACCTGAGAAGAAATGAATTTTTCTGAATTCTTTAGAAAGGCTCTAAAAACAGAAGTAATGATAGTCTTCCAATGATAGTCACACACATACATTAGTTTCAAAAGAAGTAAGCAAGTTGGGTTGTGAGATAGAAGTATATCATAAGCTTGTTCAAAGACAATTAGTCAAGAAGTTTCTCAACAATTCCGCAATAAATTTGAGAATTTACTCAAATTAATTTTTAAAAGAAACAGTAAGTATTACCACTACGTTGCGAGACAATGGGTCCTAATGCCTCGGCGCAAGTGTCCTCCAATCATAAGAAATGGGTAAATTATCCGGTAAATCCTACAATTATAAACGTTAGAAATAAACCATACATAAAATAAATGGTTTTTACGCGATTTAAACTTACCAGAGGTCTAGGAACATATGGTCAATATAGATACTGATATACTTCTTCACCATCAGGTCTATCACCAAGATGATCCATAAATCGCTAAAAAAAAAACTGAGTTAGACATTCAGTCGAGCTGTTGGTTTGCACAGATAGTCTGCGCAGACGATCTGCGGTGCAGGTCCTCTGCGGCCATTTCGACCTGCACAGCTCGTCTGTAGTGAATTAAAGATTAAAGGTCCAAGAAAATGAAGTTAAGAGGAAAAAAAAACTGAGTTAGACATTTAGTCAAGCTTGCTCTGCACAGATGATCTCCACAGTTCGTGTTAATTAAAGGTTAAAGGTCCAAGAAAATGAAGTTAACAGGAAAAAAAAAGAAAGAAGAAAACTTACACCGGGTTGGTTTGATGGTCGTTTGCCGGGAAGTCAGTGGTGTAAACTGGCAAGACTTTGGGTTAAGAGGCCGTATAGGATTGTATAAATACCTGCTTTCTGTTTTTCCTTTATAAATACCTGTTTTCCTAGCTTGGTTTCCCCACTAATGTGTGAGTTGATGTCTGTTTCAGCAATTCAAAGTCCTCTACTTCAAAATTTATCTTACACATGATCTTAACATTTTTATACACAAGATTGGTAGACTTACACTTGAAAGAAAACATGGAGAACAAAATGTGCCAAATAAGAGAATGAGAAAATGAGATTAGCCTACTTTGGTGAAGGGGAAGAAGAATTTGACATTTTGTTTGGCACATTTAGTACTGAAAATCAACTATCACACTTAGTACTTTTAAAGAGAAAAATGAGTTTATCTCTTTAAAATCATGCATTAGATTTGAAAGGATTAGTGTTTTGTATATAGTTATAATATAGATAACGTTATTAATATTTTATTTTAAACAACAGATTTTAATGGTCATCTCCTCAAACTTATTTACTTTCTTGCAAGAGTGTATGGAGAAGATTCAAACTTTCCAATCTAAACAAGGTACGAATGAAACGTATTCAGTTATTATGTATTCCCCATTCATCTAAGAATAATGTTGGCGAGGTTAAAAAGGCTTTGGGTGCGAAATCAACTATGATTTAAAATTAGTATCATTTGTAGATGTGTTAAAATATGGAAAGGAGACTTCATCATCTTTTAAAGAGGCTGCCTTTCTGTCGGTCCTTCCTACCTTATATAGTAGTGTGTCTTCCAATGAGGGGTTTTTGATAAATTGTTTTCACTACTGACAATTTAAAGGCAATGGATAATCAGTTTTATAATATTGTGGTTTTAATGTTTTCGATCGGAAGACCTTCGTTGCAAAATTGAATCAAATCCACCACAATGATTGAAATATGTCATTATCAGTTTCCAAAATTTTAATCTATCCTCGTCATGTAATGTGTATTGACACCATCGCAACCAGTTTACCTTTTAAGCTATAGCTCATGTTTCTGACATAATTGACCAATGTTTATATTGAATTTTTTAGATAGATAGATAGTTTAGGGGGGATGAGATCATGTTTAAGGGTGAGATTCGGTTCCGTTTGGTCAGTTTTTTATCTATTTAGACCAAAATGAAATAATTCGGTATATAAATTATTAGATCGATTTATATAAAAATATTAATTTTTTAAATTTTGTTTTTAGTTCGTTTTCGGTATAAATATCGGTGCAATCCGGCACCGTTCGGTTCGGTTCAGTTTGTTCCGAAATATTATTTTTCTTATTTTTTTAATTTAATAAAAGATTAAAAAACTAAAAAATAAATTAAACCCATTAAAATAATTTTTAATTAATTAATTAATTTATAATAATAAAATAAATAATTAATAATTAATTCAACTTAAAATTGTGCAAGAAAAATAAATGGACTAATGTTGACGTTGAATCTTATTACCAAACTCTCATCAATATATTAGCTACTAGAAAAATCCATAGGTACATTCATTCCTTTATTTTAATTTGGAGGAGACTAGTTATTCTTCAAATTTGTCTCAAGATTTCAAAACAGAGCCGCATATTAGCTCGCCAAATGGATATTAGAATGAAATGCAAAAAAAAATTTATTTTTCTCATTCTCCAAACCAGCTTCTTGCAATTATGCTTCTTGAAAATATCGGATTGGGATACAATAATCACAGTATTGAAAGCCTTTTAAGCTTCATTTTCAATATTACTTTCGAAAAATAATCCCAGGTATTTGAAATGCAGGTGACTGTGCTTGAAACCTAAAAGCATTTCCAGATTTTTAGCATGCTCAGTTAAAAATAATTTGGAGGTAATAATTCTTGATTTTTCCTTGTTTAGTAACTGCCCAGAGATTTCTTCATATTGACTAAACATCTTCATAGTCTTTGTGACAGATGTTGATGACCTATTGCAGAAGACCAGTATGTCATCAGCAAAGCATAAGCATGGTAAGTTCAGACCCCTTCTACTTTTATATTTGGTTGAAGTAAAAGTCGTAGATAACCCATTTAAGCCTCTATAAAGATATTCCTGAGCAAGAATAAAACGACTAGGTGATAATGGATCATCATGTCTTAGACTTTTATTAGACTTGAAAAAAAACCCTTAGAACACCATTGACCAATACAGAGAATCGACAGTTGACCAAATTCCTTCAATAATCCTTATGAAGTCAGCCCTGAACCCAAAAGCAGCCAAAACACTTAGCAAAAAAGTATGATCCATCCTATCAAATGCCTTGTCCATATCCACCTTCAGCAATATGTTCCCACCTCTGATCTTGTTTGCCAAATCACTAGAAAACTCCTGAGAAATCATGAAATTATCATGTATGCTCCTACCCTTAACAAAAGCTCCTTGTTCAGCAGAAATTAGGTTAGAGAGGAGAGTAGATAACCTGTTGTTGATTAGTAGGATTGATAAGAACGAAGTTCAAAATATTTAGGCTCATACCTCCAAATTATGTTGTATATGACTTATCACTTTTTGCAGTTAGTATGAAACAGATAATCCCTACCAAACTTTATACCTCACCGATGTATTTATCATGATAATCTTTTAATCTTGTATTGTTTTGTGATTTATATGAAACGATTGTCCTTCCATATTCAAGAACTTTGCTCGATTAGGTTATAAAAACTCATACATCTCTACAGATATGGTATCCTAATATCTTATAATTTTTAACGGAGGATGCAATTTTATTTGAGACTAGTGGTATTTAAATAGACTTATACGTGAGACTTTATAAGTGTTTTGTAATGACACTAGTCATATGGGTAGTTGTCCCAAAACTATTATGAGAAGTCTTGCAAACCCGAAGCGACATTTGTCCTAGCAAGACCTTGTGGACATATCTAGATACTCATATTTTCTCAAAGTCGCCTTAGACAGTGTTGTTTTAGGATGATCATTGTTTTCATGAAAAAAAAACTAGTCATATGGAAATTTCAATATTTATCTCTTATAGTTAGGATCTTATCAACATAATATGTTCATAATGTTATCTTTATTTATATTATGTATTACGAAAAACTGACTCATGTTTGCAACAACATCGATCATATTATTCCGAATTTAAGAAAAAGACTTGTCACATGGAAATCTCAACATTTATCTCTAATAGTTAGGATCATATCAGCATAATATGTTCATAATTTTATGCTTACTTATATTACGCATTATGAAAAAATGACTCATATTTGCAACAACCTTGATCAAATTATGGAAATCTCAATATTTATCACTTATAGTTAGGATCATATCAGCATAACATGTTCATAATATTATGCTTATTTATAGTATGCATTACGAAAAAAACTGAAGATGGTTGTGACCAAAGTTCATGAGTTCGAGTCCCGCTACAAACGTTTTCTTGGCTTGAGTTTGTTACCTTGTGTGGTTTACCTTCTAGTGTTGGTTTGTAGGCTATTTCATCAGACTGAGGGTTTAATCTACGCGCACTCGTTGAGTAGCGGCTACAGGTTCTCTTGGAAATAAAATATGAAAAAACGACTCATGTTTGCAACAACATCGATCATATTATTCCGAATTTAACTAAAATACTTGTCACATAGAAATCTCAATATTTATCTTTTATAGTTAGGATCCCATCAACATAATATGTTCACAATGTTATCCTTATTTATATTATGCATTACAAAAAAACTGAAGATGGTTGTGACCAAAGGTCATGAGTTCGAGTCCCGCTACAAACGCTTTCTTGGCTTGAGCCTGTTACCTTGTGTGGTTTACCTTCTGGCGTTAGTTTGTAGGCTATTGCATCAGACTGAGGGTTTACTCTGTGCGCACTCGTCGAGTAGCGGCTACAGGTTCTCTTGGAAATAAAATATGAAAAAACCGACTCATGTTTGCAACAACATCGATCATATTATTCCGAATTTAACTAAAATACTTGTCACATAGAAATATCAATATTTATCTTTTATAGTTAGGATCCTATCAGCATAATATGTTCACAATGTTATCCTTATTTATATTATGCATTACGAAAAAACGGACTCATGTTTGCAACAACATCGATCATATTATGGAAATCTCAATATTTAACTTTTATAATTAGTATCATATCAGCATATTATGTTCATAATATTATCCTTATTTATATTATGCATTACGAAAAAATCAACGCATGTTTACAACAACATCGATCATATTATTCTGAATTTAACTAGGGGTCATCAATCAAAGCGAGGAGCACACATTGGTTAGAATAAGAAATACTGTGTACTCCAAAATCGAGTTTTTGTTTGGAATTAAAAGATGCACGTACATAAAATAAAGACTTTTTGGGAAAATTATGATTGAATGCTCTTCAAAATAGATAAATTGGTTCCATACCTAAAGTGTGATGGCACACTATTCCCTAGCTTCCAAAAACTCATTAAACTCACGACTGCAATATTCTATCCCATTATGAGTTATAAGGTGTTTAAATTTTTTTCATGTTTCCTTCTCAATCATCATTTTCCATTTGATAAATGATGAATATGTCTTATCTTTCGTTTTCAGAAAGTAAGCCCACGCCATCCTTGAATAATCATTGATCAAACTCATATAGTTCTGCCTTTGTTATTCGATGGTTTCTATTTTGGCCTCGAATATCTGAGTGAATTTAGTCCATTATCCTATTAGTTTTTCTTACATATGATTTGCTGAATTTGACTATAGTTTGTTTACCAAACACATAATGCTCACAAAATCCCAATGATTTTGTATTCTACCCTTCCAACAAATTTATCTTTCCTAAAACAACTAATCTTATGTCACTCATGTGACCAATAAGCCAATGCCAGAACTTATTTGGATCATGTTTACTTTGATTATTACTCCTGATAATGCTTCTGCAACATCGGCCATAACAAAACTCTTCTGGAGAATGTAAAGCCCTTCTGCAAACTGCCTTTCATAAACATCATTGATCATTTGTCACTTTGATTACACCACCTTATGCACGGTACTTGTAACCCTGATAGTCTAGTATCCCAAGATATATCAGGTTTCTATTTAACCCCAGAACATGCCAGCACGTCACGATTCTAACAACCCCATCAAACACTCTGATTCTGATGTTACTGATACCACAAACATGCAACAAATGATTGTTCCCTAAATAAACAGTTTTACGCATTGGCTTGTAAGTATTGAACCATTTTTTGAACTCACACATGTGATATGTAGTGCCAGTATCGAGTACCTAAGAGTTTTTCCCATAGTCTGAACTCACAAACTGTACATCTCATGTACCACTGTTTACACTGTCATCAAATTCATTCACACCTTCATCAATGTTTGTTGCATTTCCTTTTGATTTCCCTTCTTGCCATTTAAATTAGGAAAATCTCTCCTATAATGACACCGCTCACCGTATTCATAATAATTTGAGTGCTTTACTTTTTTATTTGGACCTCCATTTTTTTCTTTTTCAAGAACTCGCTTTGCTTCTAGATCTTCCCCTAATCATAAGACCTTCACATTTCGCTTGATTGTCTGGCTGCAACTATCTCGAATTTTTTGATTTCAGTCCCCATTCGACTTTTACTAGTGATAACTTATCCTTATCATACTTGTTCACGATCTCAAGACATACAAAGCTTGATACTCATCCTCAATGTTGATATCAATGTGCTCCACATCCATTATAATTGATATAAAGTTATCTAAGTGTTCCATTATGGACATAACTTCTTTCAATATGAGATCGTACAAATATTTCATCACACATAACCGGTTCATCATTGATTTCTCTGAGTAAAGTTCTCTCAACTTCTTTCATGCATAAGCAAAAGTTTTATCACAACTAATCTTGCGTAGAATTTTTTATTTCACACTCATTTGAATCCAACATAAAACATATTCTTGAAGTTGCTTCTTTTCTTCTTTCATCTCTTCTGGTAACTAATTATCCACATCCTTCCACAACCCTTGCATTACCAATGGATATTTTGGCTTAATCTTCCCTAATACAAAGCTGGATTCCCTATGTTGTATTTATTTTGCTATAGATACCATTGTGAAACCCTAATTGCAAAATATAATTTCACAACCAAAGCTCTGATACTAATTGTTATGATATACTATGAAATTTATCATAAATGCTCAAGAACAGAGCACAATAAAATGAACAGTAAAAGAACACGTAATTTAAAGTGGTTCGACAAATGTTTACATCCACGGGCATCGCCAAGAAAAAGTATTTCACTATGATACAAAGGTTACATATTTTCATATTAATTTTTGTGTAGTCCTAGTAGTATATTTATAGAGAATAAATAGACTTATTAGACAATGAACCTAATGGGCTCATGTACACAGAATTATCGATGACACAAACCTGTATCGTCAGACACAATATACTGTGAAGACATTATTTAAATCATACTCAAAATGCAAAGTACTTAACACGTAACATGGAAATATTGTATATTGTCAAACAAATATGTTGAATATTGAATGTGGAATCTTTCTTCACTATCAGCAACACCAAAATCCTTCACCATTTTGAAATTTCCTAATTATGTTAGATAAGTTATTGGATTATTTTGATTTAATAAAGGTTTCCAAATATCATAGAAAATGGTTATTTGCCATGACAACCATCATGGTTGCACCTAAAATTTATGCCATCATCTATTTTTTTTCATGGTGCCCCATCGATATCACAATGATGATAGTGATAACACAACTAGAAACTACACTCGTTGCAACAATATTGTTTTCATATAATTATTCAATGAAGTACAACATAATTAAATATTGAACATGTTTGTAGTTTCGTGAAATTTTAAGATGTAATTAACTTATATAAAGTGATGCAAATTGAGATAAATGATTAAACTCTAATATATTACGAAAGGGACCAGTACAGATAATTTGTTTTATTTTATATTTTTGACAAGTTTATGGTTAACGATACCATGTGTATCAATAACAAAAAAACATTACTATTTGACATATTTAATCATGAACATGATATTTTTATATATGCAGTTTCCATTAAGCACCGGACTATCTAAATTAGTCAAAATAAAAAAATTCTTATTTAAGTCTTATAAGAAAAATAAAAAAAATCATAACTCATACATGTACATATTAGTATATTCTCCTAAAAATATCGTATTAATGTTCCAAGGATGTATTTTATTTACAATAAATTATATTATTAAATATTATTTAAGATTATATGTCGATAATATTGTTTATACGTTATATTTTTTATGTGTGCATTGGTTATTTGGCTAATGCAGGGTGTCTAAACCTAGAATGCAACAAAACTAATAGCTTAAAAGTGACTATTTTTAAAGAGTGAAAATAATATTCTTATTGTATCATGATTATGACTTAACATTAAAAGTAAATGAGACCACACTCTTAAGTGAAAAGAGTTCTCCTTTATCAAACAAGGAACATAACATTATATGGTGTAATTACAAAAAGATTACCAATACAATATTATTTATCGAAGAAGTAAAAAACCGTTTTGTGAAAAAATAGAAATTAAAACCATAGCAATAAAAAGACTATAAGAGAACCTATCCGAGAACTGTCATATAATACTTCAAAACTAAAAACACTTAAAATGGACCTCCGGGAGGATGTAATTGTATGTTTTACATTTCATTCAGTATAAGAATTTTGAAACATTTTATAACCATTAACATACAAAAAATATTCTTAATGAGCTCAACCAAAAGAAACCATTTATGGTGGATGCTCAACCAAAAGAAACCAGCAAAAAAAAAACAAGATGCACAAACATTTGATTGTGGTACAAAGAAACACAAAGGATTTTTAAGTAAAAGACATTGTTTTATTATAAGAAATCGAGATATTTTCCAAAGAATTATGAATAGTACAAAGCCTACATGAATGTTGGATGTTTAAAGATTAATTTAGTTTAGGCACCAATAAAGCATTTGATGTGTTGATACAACTGCAATCATTTATCTTTGTGTTTCTTCGTAGGATACAATAAGAAGCCAAAGTCTCATGGATAATAAAATCTATACTTTAATGGACATTTAATGTCTTGTTTTAACTATTTGTGTTTCTTAATTATCATTTTTAAATGGATATTATTTAAATTTTATATACATTTTTATGTAAATTCTCTTAGAATGAATCGAATTATTTTATGATTTTAGACAACTTGATTTATTTCTATTTTTTGGTAATGGCAAAATGTGCAATACTAAATAGTATAACTAAACAATTTGACAAAAAATGACCTAAAATGTGTTAGAATTGATACATACATATATTTACAGACTCGTTCCCTATATTATCATAAAATGGTCATCGATATTCAACATCATCCAAAACCAAGCAAAACCTCAACTCTCCCCTGTAAAACATCACCCCTCACTTGTACAAAGCCAAGAAAACTAACGAGCAAAGCCAATGAGGCAGTGATACTGAAGCCAAAACACTTGACCTACCTACAAATAGTAAACGGAAGCTCGAAGCTTGCAAATCCAACAAAACCTCGGCCTTCACCTGTAAATCAGCCAAGCTTGTAAATCAAATATGTAATTTTAGTTTTAATGTATTATTTCTCCTAGATTAAGGTTTTTCATCGATTGTATTATTAGTTTAGGGTAATACACATGCTTTATCATCAATCACGTAACCATTTCTCATTATTTGAATCAAATCTTTTTTTCTTTTTATTTTATTTAAAAAAATTGTATCTTTCAAAGTGAAACTCGTGAATAAATCAAAAAGTACAATCGGGTTTACTTTTTATAAGAAAAATAAAACTAAATCCATTAGTGATATTTTTTTAATTTGTTTTTTCGTCAAAAAATATGCGAGACCATGCATAAAAAACATGCAAGACGAGTCATAAAATATACTAAACCAGATATATAACCAAACATGGAAAACCAAGCATAAAAAATATGTGAGACTATATATAATCAATCATGTGATACCATATATAAAAAACATGTAAGACCAAGAATAATAAAATTAAGAGATGCATTATTAAATCATTCGAGATCATGTATACAAAACATTGGAGACCATTCATAATAAATCATACGAGACCATGTATAATAAAATTGAGAGATGAAACATTATTAAAGCATGCGAGACAATGTATAATGAATCATGCGAGACCATGCATTGTTTTCTTGAGACAACCAAAACTAGATTCATTGATGATTTGTTTTGCCACAACAAATAACCTTGGTCTCGCATCTTTATTATCAAATGGTACATGTCTAACATGTCTTGCATCTCTCCGTTTGATTATGTATAGTCTGGCATCTACCCACTCTCATCATGTCTTGTCTTTCATGATTTAATATGGCTTGGTCTCTCAATTTTATCATGATTTATTATGTATGGTTTCACATGTTTATTTATGTCTCGTCTCGCATGTTTTTTATGTCTGGTCTCGCATGTTTTTTTATGTTTCGTCTCGCATGTTTTCTGGGGAATAAAGATTAAAAAACATATTAATAGATCTAGTTTTGTTCGTCTTAAAAATGCAAAGACGATGGTATTTTCAGAATTTTTTTCGAGCTATGATTTGAAATGTACTTTTTAAAATAAAAAGAATAAAGGAAAGAGAAGAAAGAGAAATTTGGTTCAAAGAATCAGAAGAGGGTTACTATGGGTTTTCACGTTGGTTCAAGTTTCCATTGGTATCTTATCATCTTTGGATAGTAGGTGGTAATGAGATAATTGGTTTGGTATTTATGGGTAGTTCACCTTTAAAAAAATACTTCAACCAACATGTTAAATGTCATGTTGATGAGATGGATTTTTTTTAACTCACTAGCTAAATTACGAGAGTGAGTTAATATAAAGCGGTTGTTTATGTTGTTTTTTTTCCGATTCAAAACTAAAAACAAGATTTATATTTCAATGCATTTTTTTTAATTTCAAACTAAAAAAAGTCTGTCTTGTTAATTTTTAGTGTACTTTTTACTTTTTCTTTTTTTTAAATATTTTTATTATCATTATTATTAGTTTTTCAGTTTTTTTTCTTCTCAACTTTTCAAAAATAAATGATTTGATTTTTTAATGCAAAACTAATAATAAAAGATATTGAAATATATTTATAAATGTTGGTTCCCTGTACGGGAGTGCATAACATCTAACTTATAAAAATTGATTGTACATACTCTAAGGTAACAACACATAAACAAGAGAAGTTATGATGCATAGACTAGAGTTATATATATATATAAAGGTATAATTTAATGGTTTTATATTTAGATAAATAAAAACCGTTAATAATTTTATAATATTTTATATTATAATGAAATTATAATTATTTAATTATATGTACAAATTCCTTTTTTTTAAATAATTTTTTTGACATAAACATAATAACATTTGAACAAGTTTGACTATTGGATGAATTTAATTTTAAACCTGATTGTAACTATAAATTAAGTATTATAAATTAATTGTTAAAAAACATGAATAAAAAACCAAAAGGTTTTATAGCTGGAAAATCTTAAAGTATACCAGTAAAGTACTGATTTATTATATCTAAATGAGTGAAGCTATTTCCTCCATTAATTTTTTTATTTCCTCCATAAATAAAAGGAAATTCCATTTTGTTATTTCCTCCATAAAGGAAATACCATATATACCATTTTCTTTATTTTTATTCCAAACCTATTGATTCTCGCAACTCCATCAATTTCTACCACCATCTCAACTATCTCCATCATATTAACTTACACATACCCAACCAGTCCTATTAGCTTCTCACATCAATCCCCCATAAATCCTAACCCTAGCCTAGCCACTATAAAGACGGTCTCATCTTCAAGATTAATCTTCTAATCTTGAAAAACAACAAATCATGGCCAACTACTGGATTTCTCTTTTAATCGTGACAAAAAACGGCAGCCTCTCTCGAATTTGTCTAAGGTAAAAATAATTCGTTATTTTAAAAAACAACAACACTTAAAAATGCACGATTGTTTATTAAAATAAATGAAATGCACCTAATTCCGAGACAACATCTCAGAATTAGGTGCATTTTTTATATAAAAAAACACCTGATTTCGAGTTACTGTCTCGGAATCAAATGTTTTTTTTATAAAAAAACGCACCTAATTCCGAGATACCGTCTCAGAATCAGATGTTTGTTTCTTGAAAAAAAAAGTAACTGATTCCTAACTATTGTCTCAGAATTAGTTGTTTTCCGCTAAAACCTGCACAAATCAGGATTTTTGAAAATATATATTTTTAACAGAGATTCTCAAGTTACATGAATGTAAAACTAAAAAATAAGATTAAAATATCTTGGTGGTTGATCGGGTGATATTCTCCGGTTAACTTTAGTTTGGGTGTTTTCCTCTTCCACGAGTAATCTTTAAGAAATTTGAAGTTTTTTTTTTGTTTTTCGGGTTTAATTTTAGAAGTTAAATCATATATCTTAGATTTAATTTGGCTAAATCATGTGTTTGTTGATATAAGGTGTCATAATGGTTAATGGCATCAAGTTATAAATTAGAAGGTAAAATGAGGACAAAATAGTAAAAGCAAGTGATAAGTCTTTTTTTCATTTGAAAGATAGAAGAAATAAAAAATGTGATTGAGGAAATAACTTCACCTTTTGTAAATCAGTATTTTACTTTGAATTATACATAGTACCATTTGTTTCATTTTATTTGTTTTTTAAGAATCGTTGTATTTACGCTCTCCTAATTCTAATGGTAACATACTGGTTCACCAAACACACCCCTCTTCTAGCTGCTCCAGCGAGGTTTCGTGTCTTATGAGCTGAAGTTTTTACTATACTTGTTTATAGCTTGATTATTCAACAATAAGAATTTAAGTCTTGTCTAGTCTAAAAACCCTTTATACATTTTGACAACACTTAATATTATATATTATTCGAAATCACGTCATACAATATATAACAAATCGCGGAATTTAAAACAAATTTATCTGGTTGTCTGTTGTTTTCCATTAAATATTGTCTTTTGTTTTTTTTGTTCTTTAGCGATTTTGTATATTATCTTGAGAAACATACAAAATGAGTTAGTAGAAAGGAATGGTTTTCCAGACACTGAAAGAAGCGATCGTCTGTTTGTGATTAGGGTTTACGATAATGAAATTCCTAAACCTAGCCCCTTACTTATAGTCCTACAATGTGAAGCCCAACATTGTAAATCTCATCTTTTATTACCTACTTGTATCGGGGACCATAACCCGATAAATTGATAATTCAATTTATATCATTGATTTATTAATTCATGCTTAAGTGTTGAGATTTGGGCCCTCTTCGTCACAGTGCCCAAATTCAACCCGGTTACCACACTTGAGTCGATAATGCTTTTTCACCTATAGGTCCAATTTATTTAATTAAATAATTAACTCGATTACTTTTAATTTGGACTTCCTTAAGACAATAACTGAATATGTTTATTTAGCATGTTGGTCCAAATTATTGTTTGTCCATAAATATATTCCAACAATCTTCCACTTGGACCGCCACATGCTACTCAAGAATACATATTCAACTTTAATGGAATCCCTATATTCATTATCAATGGGAAAACGGTACAACGCCGTACATGACTGATAACAATAAAGGACTAAAGGCCTCTTTCTCGTAATGTGAACAATAGGATGCAACAGTAATCACATTACAATTATCAATCGATTACTTGAGCCTATTATGGAGTTTGGCCTAAGACTAATATGGCTTGTACTTATACATATCTACTCTTAAATGGTTCCTACCTTTGGAGATCCAATACAGTACAAATATCAATAAATATTTCCAAACATATATATATATATATATTGCAGTAAACTTTAATGTGCACAATACTACAAAATATAACATCGGATCCTATTACAGACTCTCCCACTGAAACTAACAATGGTCTAAATCAACTACACCCATACTAATGGTGTGTCCCTCGAAAACCTTAGGCAAAACCGCTTTTGTTAGAGAATCTTATATATTATGAAGTTTGTGCTGATGTGTTATATATTTATCTGACTCATCTGAACTATCACTTTAACAGTAAACAACTTTATGTCTATGTGTTTGGGCCTAGACAAGTTCTTATTACGGTTAGATTATTGTACTACGATATGCTGCAGCTAAAATTATTGGTTCGATGCCTCAAAGCACGCAACAAATTCTTCCACCATGGCGGATGGTGCAATAAGTGTATACTTTACACTTTTCCAGGATATCGCACCTCCAACCAATAAGAATGTATTTCCCGATGTTGTCTTTAGTGTATATACGCATCCACCAAAAATAGAGTCAGAATACCTAATGATCTCCAGTTTATCTAACTTGTCATATGTCAACATATACCCATTTATTCCTTACAGATACTAGAGTACCCTTATAACTGCTTTACATTGATCTATGCTTGGGTTACTAACATATATCCCCCAAAGTATTTGCAATAAAGGCAATATCTGGCCTAGTACAAACTTGAACATATATTATACTCCAAACTTCCAAAGCATAAGGGACCGTTTTCATTTCATCAATCTCAAGTTTTGCCTTAGGACATTGACACATAATAAGTATGTTATCCTTTGCTATAGAGGTACTTAGGGGTTTGCAATCTGCCAATCTGTAACATTGTAACACACTTTCAATGTATGCCTTTAGTGATAATCCAAGAATACTACGAGAGTGATCCTGACGTATCTGAATTCCTAACACAAGACTGACATCACAAAGATCCTTTATATCAAACTTGTCTATATTTTTGTAGTGTGTAACAATTCCTTATTGTTAGAGGCAAGAAATATATCATCCACATATAATTTAAGAAATATGAAATTACTCTCACTTAACTTGGGATACAAAATCCTCAACCGAGTTGATCTCAAAGTAATAACTGACTATCACCTCAAAGGGTTTGTGATACCATTGACAAGAGGCTTGTTTAAGCCCATAGATGGATTTCTTAACCCTACAAACCAAATCTTGAGTTACATTCCACAAAGTGGTCTGATTTTACCATATAGATCGTTTCCTTAAAATTACCATTGAGAAAAACAGTCTTAACATTCATATGATGAAGCTCAAGGTCAAAATGTGCAACTAATGCCATGGTTATTATAAAGGAATCATTCCTCCATACCGGAGCAAAGGTTTCTTTAATATCAATTCCTTCATGTGTATAAACTTTCGCTACAAGACGTGTTTTATGTCTTTCTACATTACCCAGGGAATCGCGTTTAGTTTTGTAAACCCATTTACAACAAATTGCCTTCTTCCCTTCAAGTAATAGGATAAGATCCCATAATGCATTGTCATGCATTAATTTATACTCTTCCTTCATAACGTCAATCCACTTCCAAGAGTTAGAGCTAGCCATGGCATGTTTGTTTGATGAGGGATCATCTACAGTTGCAACACATAACTTATCATGCTCTTGAAGATATACTATAAATTCTGGACCTACAATACTCTTTGTTTCTCTCGTGGACCTTCTTAACGACATTATTACATCTTGTTTCTTGAAGAGGTAAAGTTTGATCATTATGAACAATATCATTTTGATTCCTTTGTGGAAGATTATTTTGAGGTTCCTCTTATTCTACATGGACCATACCTGTATCCTGGTTAGAACCCTCAAGTCGAGAATCAATCTTAATTTGAGGATTACCTTGTTCTAATGGAATTGAAATTATTTCATTACAGCCCAATCTTCTAATACATGGGTGTCCCCATTAAAACCTTCATGAATCTCTATGGATTATTTCCCAAAATCAACATATGTTCCCATATTCTTCCCCCCAAAATCAATATCCTCTAGAAGCACTATCGTTCATGTCTTAAATATTGTACAAGTGAGAGAATCATAAAACTTATACCCTCTAGAATATTCGGAATAACCTATGAAGAAACAACTAAATGTTTTTGGGTCCAGTTTCTTTTCTTGAGGTTTATAAGGTCTCGCCTCAGCTGGAGAACCCCACACATGCATATGCTTCAAATTGGGTATATGCCCATTCCAAAGCTCATATAGGGTCCTAAAAGTAGCATTGGTTGGTACTCGATTGAGTATATAAGCGGCACATTTGATAGCTTCCCCCCATAGAGATAATGGTAGAGATTAGTGGCTTATCATGCTTCCAACCATATCTTTTAGTGTTCGGTTTCGTCTCTCATATACACCATTCATGCGAGATGAACCCGACCTAGTGTATTGAGGGACTATTCCACAATTCTCTATATACTGTGCAAAGAGTCTTAGACGTTGTTCACCCGATCCGTCATATCTACCATAAAAGTCGCTACCACAATCATATATAAGGATCTTAATGTTCTTACCGAGTTGTTTTTAAACTTCAGTCCTAAAAGCTTTGAACTTGTCTAGGGCCTCATGCTTTTCTTCTTGATCAGACCTTGAACTGGCCCTTTATCAGCTACCTTCCGCTTAGGCCTTGACCCGTTTGCAGATGTTATCACATTAACCTCAGTTGTTGTGCCTTTAAGTTTATCTTCCTCCTGTGAAGTGTGGGAAATCAATTCATTGATATTCCATTTTTCCTGCATGCCGTTATAAGTGGACTGAAAATACTTAAACTGGTTTGGCAGCGAATGAAATGTGAACCCACTATGCATTCTTTAGGTAAGTATAAACTGATTACCTTTAATTTTTGGCTAATCATCACATTCCCAGAATGTGCTCCCAGATTTTACCTTTGCCATTATACTTTTTAGTAGCTAGCTTGATGAGCAAATGGTGAATCTCTACCTTCTCATTTTTTTCAAAGGTTTTCTCAACCTCCGCGAGAAAGATTGAGGCAGTGGTAAATTCTTTAAGGACAACCCCATGCAATGCTACTGGTATCACCTGTAATAAAAGCGTCATGCATAACTTATTTGACTTCTCCCACCTTTCAACGACCTTAGTTTACTCTGGTGTACTTTCCGGACTATGGGGGAAGGTTTGGGAGTTGTTAATGCATGGTCATAATCATGTACAGATAAAAACAACAACACATCTTCCTTTCACAATTGGAAGTCTGAACAATCCAACATGGGTGGACGGTTCCCAAATAGATTGTAACCAATGGATACTATTATAAGAATAAACAACACAAAACACATTTAGCATCTTGACATATAACTCAAAACATATGGATGAACATGACAAATACATGTAAAACAAAAAATTCCCCGATAACAGATATCATAGGGCAAATCATACTAACATGCAATTTTATGAGTTTGAGAAAAATACAATGATCATTATATTAATTTCATAAGTACTAATGAGAACTTCCGGAGGACCAATATCATTTACTTAGATTAAAATAACCCTAATTTGATTTTCGGAAATACCGGTGAAACTTTCAGGAGGGCCGGTTTCACCTACTCAAAATCGAAAAATTACAAAGATGAATTTCAATTTATCCTAAGTACCGACAAAACCTTCCGGAGGGCCGATTTCATCTACTTAAAATTAAAATCAACACAAGGACCATTTTCAGTAATTTTCTCTCGTTCATGATTAATTTAAAACAAAATGTGAACCTTCCAGAGGGCCGACAATATTTGAATTTAAATTAGGCCTCGAACCATTTGAAGCCTAGGATCCATAAGAAAATTAAATTTAACCTTCTGGAGGACCGATTAAAATAATTCCTTAGTTTCACCTACCGGTCTACGAAACCTTAGTCATACATCGCCATTTAATTATTCAAGCATACACAATTTAGTTTATAAATATACATACAATGATTAGCATGTCCAAACACATCATATATATATATATATATATAATTAAAAACAGTAGTACTGCGTCTGATACAACATCGTGTTGCCAACAACAGCGGGCCTACCTGATGCAGCAGCATCCTGCATACTTGCTGCAGTACAATAGCCTACTTACCTGCCTGCAGGTCCTCGACAACGCCCAGCCTAGAGCAGCGTTGCTGTCACTGAATATATGTTCAGCCACCAGCCTTCCACTGATATCATAGCGATAACAGTGAGTTTGTGAATCCTCGCAAGTCACAACATTCACCACAGCTTCATTAACTAGCAATGATGAACACCGTAGGACAGACTTCGATCATCGTTAACATCAGGGGTTAAGCCGTCGATGAGCCATTGTCCCAATAGTTTTGATTTTATTTTTTATATTAGGGTTATTTTGATGCTAATTTTAGGAGAAGAAATTCTAGACATTAATTAACCCTAATTTAACTAAAAAACGCCAATCTATCAAAATAATAATTCATTCCCTAACCAAATCAATTAACGCATAATCCCAATTACATGGATTTTTAACGATGAAAAAAACAAGAATATTTCTTTATCAATACACAATTTGATTACTCTACCAAATCCAAAAAATGTTAACTTGGCTCTGATACCAAATGTTATATATTATTCAAAATCGCATTAAATAATATATAACAAATTGCGGAATTTTAAACAAACCATTTTCTAGATTCACCTAATGAATAAACAGAAAACCAAGAACACTTACGGGTTTGCCTGTTGCTTTCCATCTAGTATTCGCTTTTGTTCCTTTTCTATATTTATCGATTCTGCATATTTCCTTGAGAAACCTGCAGAATGAGTTAGTAAAAAAGAAAGGTTTCCAGATAAAAAAAGGAAGGGACCCTCTGTTTGTGAGTAGGGTTTAGGATTATGAAATTCCTAAACCTAGCCCATTACTTATAGTCTTTACAATGTGAAGCCTAACATTATAAAACCCATCAATTATTACTTCCTTGTGTCCATGAACATAAACTGATAAATAGATAATTCAATTTATATCCCTGATTTATTAATTTCGGCTTAAGTGTTGAGATTTGGGCCCTCTTCATCACAGTGTCCAAATTCAACTCGGTTATCACAGTTGAGCCCATAACGCATTTTTACCCATATGTCCAATTTAGTTAATTAAACAATTAACTCAATTACTTTAAATTTGGTCTTCCTTAAGACAATGACCGAATATGTTTATTTAGCATGTCGGTCCATAAATATATAACATAAATATATTCCAACATTTAAACGCTAATTTCTTTTTCTCAGAAAATTGTTGGTTTGCTGAGGGGCAGATTCAAACCTTACTGTCTGAATGCCGGTCTTCGGGGAAATATTTTCTCCTCTGTCCTTCTACCGGAGTTGTATTCCTCGTTGTCTCTAGTCAGTTTCTATTATCCAATTGCTAGTGGTATTGTCGCGCTCAGTTTTTTTTATGGTTCTCGTCGATAATGCCTGAGGTTTTGTTGATGGAGAGACTTCACCCCTTTCTCATCACATCTCTTTATCTTATCATACGCTCGTAGACGAGGCTCTTTCTCGGATTTTGTATAGGTGTTTCCCTATTTTGTTTTCTATTTTTGAGCGATAGTGAATAAGCTTCTAAAGTCCAGTCTCTGGTTCATCTCCTCTGCTCCAAACACCAAGTTAAGTCTCTCTACCTTAACAATACCTATATTTCCACGAAAATAACTCTTCGTTACAAAAGTTATGATGGTCTCCTCTTACCGAGCCTTGGACGTTGATCTGATGCTCTATCGTTCATCAACATTGATCTTCTCACCTTGGATATCTTCTCACTTGAGACGATGAAAATCTTGGGTTGGTGAAGGATTCACCAATTCAGGCGATAATGGCGGCACCGAGCAACAGTGAGATAAGTGCAAGTGATAGACAAATGTTGGCAGTGTACGGTAAATTTAAGGGGTTTTGTTTGGAAATCCCTAATCCAAAAGGTTTTTCCTTATATTATGACTACGAGTCATGTTCATCCTCTGGGTCCAAAATTAATAGTGCTTATTTTGAATTTAATAAAGTCTTGCGCCCTTACAAGTCAATTTATTTATTTTTAATTTAAGGTTTGGATATGGGTATTATTTGAATTTAATTTAAGATTTCAATTTCTAAAATATCTGTGTTGGTTGTTTTTCCTAGTTTAATTTTAATTTTTGCGTCTTATATTTTGGTTTTCTATCGTATATAATCCAAAAGCAATGTGCAAACTTGGCCATATTATGAGATTCTGTAAATAAGTTTCCAAGATGCACATCTCTTCGATCATTCTGAAGCAGGTTTTTGTCGATTATGATCCTTCTGAGCTCCCCTAATGTACCCACCGAATAAGATTTTTGAGTTTTACATGAGTAAGGAGGTGGAATTTCTTCATAAAATGTTTTTCTTTACTCGTATTTCTTCTTACAATAATATGAATTCATCCTCCGACAGGACCATCGTCTGACACATTGTAAGTTTTGTCCTCATGATAATTGCTTCATAGAATATGCATGGTCTAAATGACCCTATTAGGTAGGAAGATGTAACTGATTTGATAATAAGCAATAGTATGTCACTATTGATAATAGTAGAAACTAAAGTCCAAATTATAAGGTTGAATTTATTATTAGAATTATGGCTTCTTTTTGGCATGTTATTACCAACCACTCTTCTCACCCTCTTTGTTGGATTTTAATAATATGGAACCAGTCTTTGCACGCTCTTGGTAGGATTTGGATAATATAGAACCCTATTATAATTATTATCTCCATGTTATCTCAATCTCCTTAACACATTCATTGTAACACTAGATGTCACAATCTTCCCTCCACCTTTTGTTTTACTGCCATCAATGCGTTAAATGAATCCTATGATCGTATTACGCTTTTGAATGATCTTAAGTCTATTGCGTCCCAAGATCATGGTATTCCTTTGGTCACCCTTGGTATTATCAATGCTATTCGGAAACCGGGTGAGTGTTAAGGCTCTACTGACAATTAGACTTCAGCAATTGACAAATACAACAATTGTTGCTACCAGTGTGAACTCAGTGACCTTGGTTCTACTGGTTTTCATTTCACCTGGATTAATAAACAAGAGACAAACTGTATTCTCTCCAAAATTTATTGAGTCTTAGTCAATCCTGATTGGGATGATCATTTTCCCATTTCCTTTGCCCACTATAGGTTTCTTCGTTCCTCCGACCATACCACGGTTACCCTCAACCTTTGGACCTCTCAAAGAGTAGGAGAAATCTATTCAAAGATGTGTCTCCAATAATTAATATGTGGCAATCCCACAATATGTTCAAAGATATTTTCTCCAATAGTTGGAACAGTCCCACCAAATCAGAAGGTATGAGTTTGGTTTCCCAAAAACTCTATCGTCTTCAATTGGAGCTTAGGTATCTCAACCGCAAGGAGTATAGTAACATTAGCTCAAGGGTTTCTAAACCTCTAAAAAATATTTTCCATGCTCAATCATGCCTTGCTCTAGACCCCTTCAATTATGGCTTTGTCTTAAATGAGATCGAGGCGTTACCTTTCTTTATTTTTCTTAGTCGTGCTAAATAAACATTTTTCGAGAAAAAATCTAGAGAAGCGTGGATCAAGCTTGCTAATAGGAATACCAAATTCTTCCATAATAGTATTAAAACTTGTCTCTTCCACAATAAAATTATCTCTATTAACAAAGACCAAGGTATCACTGTTTCCACTCCTGCCAGTGTCTCTAAGGTCATTGTTAGCTGCTTATTGGATTTTCTTGGTTCTAGACATCCCCCCGGTTACCTTAGCTTGGAGAGAGTCTATTCCCTTCTCCCCACCAAAGTTAAAGATACGTATAAGGCCTCTATAATCTGTGAGGTTACTTGCGAGGATATTAAGTCTGCATTATTTAGTATCGATAACAATAATTTTTCTGGGCCTGATGGTTTGAATTCTAGTTTTTTCAAGACATTTGGAATATTGTGGGTAACGATATTTGTAATGGTGTCATGGAATTATTCCACTTGGGTGCTCTCGATCCCTCTTTGAATTCTTCCACTCGGGTGATCTCAATCCCTCTTGAAATTCCACTTTCATTGATCTCATTTCCAAAAACGATTCCCTTTCTGTGGCTGCTGATTTCAAACCTATTGCTCTATGCAATATTGCTTACAAAATCATCTCTATAATTTTAACCAATAGAATTAAAGATTCTTTACCATATCTGATTGACAATTTTGAATCGGATTTCGTCACGAGCATAAATATCTCTGATAACATTCTTCTTTCCAAGAACTTTTGTGGGGCTACCATACTAATTGCAATGATAAAAGAGTCGTCGTTAAAATCGACCTGATGAAAGCCTTTGACAACGTTCGTTGACACATCATTCTCGATATTCTTGTTACGATAAATAATCCAGAATAAGATGATCACTTGGATCATCAAATTTAATTCCTCGCCTACCTACTTTATTATCATTAATTGTGATCCTCATGGTAACTTCTATGGAAAAAATGGTCTCATACAAGGAGACTCGCTCTCTTCCTTCCTATTTTTCCTTGTCATGCAAGTCATCTCCAATATCCTGAAGGAGAAAAGTAATCACATGATCTTTTGGTTTTAGTGGAAATGTCACAAACTCAAAATCACTAATCTTTACTTTGCAGACGATCTTATGCCATGGAGATATCAAGTCCCTCATTCTCATTAAAGAGGGACTTGATGACTTCTTGCTCCTTTTCGGGCCTTAAAGTCAACCCGTCTAAAAGTCATATTTTCCTTTCTGGAATCAGTCATACTTTCTGCAACGAGCTTCTGTATATTATGAGATTTATGGAAATTACCCTTCCAGTTAAGTACTTGGGTGTTCCCTTTCTCACTAGGTGTCTCTCCCATTTGAATTGTAGTCTTCTTCTTCACAAAATTACTTTGAGGATTGATCCTGGACTTCTAAGAACCTATCTTATACCGGAAGGCTCCAACTCATTAAGTATGTCTTATTTGCTAGTCAAGTTTATTGGTCCTCTATCATTCCCTCTAGGATCCTCAACAAATTTTCCGAATACTTGCGTCTCTTCTTTTGGTCGGGCCCCACGAAGAAGGGCGGCCTTGGGATTCTAGATTTAAAAACTTGGAATCAGACGACTGTCCTTAAACATCTATGGTCTATTATAAGTAATAACAAACATTCTATCTGGTGTGACTTGATTAAATCAGAAAATCAAAAATAATAATTTCTAGCTTCTTAGATTTAGAGGAAGATTTTATGTTGTCGCCATATTGCTAGTAATTTGTACAAGATGACTATTGGCAATGGTTTGAATACCATTTTCTTGTTTGACCAATGAATTCTCTCTACTTCTCAGGTTTCTCATTATGCCAGTAACATCATTAAAGATTTAAGGCTCGGGAAAAACCTCAAGGTCTCTAATATTATTCTCGACGGTCACTGGAACTGTCCTTCCAATATCAGATCAGCAAGAGCTAGGAATCGCATCATCTCGTTAGCTATATTCTTTTGTTGGTAGCTTGGAGGATTTGAAATATGATTGTTGCATTTCAATTGGCTGTTTTTGCATTAATTGCTACTTCATCCATCCTAGTAATTAATATATATGTTATATTTGCTTCTCGTGATGGTTGGTCGAGTAGAAAAAACCTTGTATTTTTTGTACATCATTATGGATTGGATTAGTATTTTTTGGTGGGTGTCCTTAACTCTCTTATTTATTGAATTTATTCGTTCCAGATCCAAAACTGAAATGACCTCTTCCATAATTTTATTGTGTTATAAGATACATTCTAAAAAATATGCAAAAAAAAAAGACAAAAAAAAAAACGAGAGGTCCAAATTCAAAATTTAATAAAATTGTAAAATATAATTAAAAAATAACAATTAGTAATTAGAATCCAATTGTCTAAAATTATTTATAAAATTATTACATAATCTAGAAAATGAATATATCATATTATATAATAATATTAGAAACAATATTATATAATAATATTAGAAACAATATTCTAATATATATTAAAATTATTCTAATATATTATTTAATATATTCTAATATCAAATTAGAATATAGAATTTTGTATTCTATATATATTCAATAATATATATATATATATATATAATTAGAATATTATAAAGAATTTATAAATTCTTTATAGCCAAGGATCTCGTTAGCCAATATCTCATATCTCGGTTAGCCAGTATCCCAATATCTCATATCTCGGTTAGCCAGTATCCCAATATCTCATATCTCGGTTATCCATTATCCCATATCCCATATCCCATATCCCATATCCCAGTATCCCAGTATCTCATATTTCGTTATCCATTATCCCATATCCCATATCCCATATCCCGTTAGCCATTATACTAATATCTCATATCTCGTTAGTCGTTATCTCATATCTCATATCTCGTTAGTCGTTATCTCATATCTCATATCTCGTTAGCCATTGACCCATTTATCTCATATCGCGTTAGCCGTTAACCCATTATCCCATATCTCATTAGGCAATTATCCCAGTATCTCATATCCTCTCCCCATATCTCATATCTCATATCTCATATCTCATATCTCATATCTCATATCTCATATCTCATATCTCATATCTAATATCTCGTTAGTCATGATTAATAACTATATTGGTAGGTTCACACTTATATACACTCACTTATTTTCAATCTTAGAAATGTGGGATTGAAGTTCCTCTCTAGAATGAAATTTACTTTTCACAATAAATAAATTACCTCATATCTCATATCTCGTTAGCAATTATCTCAATATCTGATAGCTCGTTAGCCATTATACCATATCTCATATCTTGTTAGCCATTATCCCAATATCTCATATCTCGTTAGCCATTATCTCATATCTCATATCTCGTTAGCCATTATCGCATATCTCATATCTCATATCTCGTTAGCCATTATCCTAATATCTCATATCTCGTTAGCCATTATCCCATTATCTCATATCACGTTAGCCATTATCCTAAAATCTCATATCTCGTTAGCCATTATCCTCATATCCCCACATCCCATATCCCATACCCCATATCTCATATCCCATATCCCATATCCCATATCTTCATAACCCCAATAACTACATTATCTCATATCTCACATCTCGTTAGCCATTATCCCAATATCTCATATTTCGTTAGCCATTATCCCAATATCTCATATTTCGTTAGCCATTATCCCAATATCTCATATCCTATTATCTCGTTAGCCATTATCCCATATCTCGTATCTCGTATCCCGTTAGAAATTATCCCAATATCTCATATATCGTTAGCTATTATCTCATATCTCATATCATATATCATATATCCTATATCTCATATCGCATATCTCATATCTAATATCTCATATTTGATATCCCATATCCCATATCCCATATCCCATATCCCATATCCCATATCCCATATCCCATATCCCATATCCCATATCCCATATCCCATATCCCATATCCCATATCTCATATCTCATATCACATATCTCATATCTCATATCTCATATCCCAGATCCCATATCCCATATCCCATATCCCATATCCCATATCCCATATCCCATATCCCATATCCCATATCCCATATCCCATATCCCATATCTCCTATCTCCTATCTTATATCTTGTTAGCCATTATCCTAATATCTCATATCTCGTTAGCTATTAAACATTATCTCATATCTCGTTAGCCATTATCCCAATATATCATATCTTGTTAGCCCTTATCCCAATATCTCATATCTCGTTAGCCATTTTCTTATATCTCATATCTCGTTAGCCATTATCTCATATCTTGTTAGCTATTATCCCATATCCCATATCTCGTATCCAATATCCAATATCCCATATCCTATAACCCATAGCCCATATCTCATATCCCATATATCATATCTCACATCTCATATCTCGTTAGCCATTATCTTAATATATCATATCTTGTTAGCTATTATCCCAATATCTCATATCGCGTTAGCCATTTTCTTAGATCTCATATCTCGTGAGCTAATATCTCATATCTCATACCTCGTTAGCCATTATCCCATATCCCATATCCCGTATCTCATATCCTATAACCCATATCCCATATCTCATATCTCATACCTCATACCTCATATCTCATCTCATGTCTCATATCTCATATCTCATCAGAGAATAATAGCCAAAGCAGGCAGGATCAGAATTAGTTGTGACATTGGCGTCTTGGTCACATGAGTGACAGAGGATGAGTTGTTTTGGAAAATAAAGATTTGTTGAAAGGGTATGGAGGAGAATTATTGGGATTTTATGAGCATTGTGTATTTGGTAAACAAACTAGAGTCAAATTCAGCAAATCGGATGTAAGAAAGACTAAAGGGACAATGGACTACATTCACTCAAATATTTGGGGTCCAAACAGAATTTTATCGAAGAGTAGATCCAGATACTACATGAGTTTGATTGATGATTATTCAAGTACGGTGTGGGTTTACTTTCTGAAACCGAAAGATGAGGCATATTCAACCTTTTTCAAATGGAAGACGATGATTAAGAAGCAAACATGAAGAAAAATCAAACATCTTATGACAGATAATGAGTTAGAATATTGTAGTATTGAGTTTAACGAGTTCTGTAAAGCTGAGGAAGTAGTGCATCGTCGCACTTGTTCTAAAACACCACAACAGAATAGGGTCGCCAAAAGAATGAAAATAATGCTTTGTGACAAGGCACAAAGCATACTCTCGCATTCTGGTGTGGGAAAATATTTTTGGGCTGAAGCTATCAATACAACGTGTTAATTGGTGAATTGGTCTCCATCAACGACTAGTGATTGTAAAACTTCTTTTGAAATTTGGTAGGATCGTCGGTTGATTACGAACAATTGAGGGTGTTCTGATGTCATGCGTATGCTAATATGAGAGATATTAAACTTAAGCCTAGGGAAAAGAGGTGCATATTTCTAGGATATGCTACTAGAGTGAATGAATATAGGTTACGGTGTACCTTTCCAAAATCTCCAGGTTTTTACATCAATACGGACGCGACTTTTAACAATTTTGTTTTGATAGACAATCCAAATGAAGTAGGAGAAATGGTTGAATCTGGATCAGTTTTTAATAAATAGGTGGAGCTTGAAGTAGAATCAATTCTTAGCAGGTCCAATAATTTGAGTGGTTCTGAGGTGGATCTAGAATTAGGAGGTGAAGCGTCAGCATCAGATGATAGCGAGGATGATGCGCCCGAACGAGAACAAGAACCTTGTTCTATATCATTTGGTAGATAAAGAAGAGATATTAGACTTCCAAAAAGGTATGCAAATGTAGTTGTATATGATATGTCGGTTGCAGAAGAAGTTGAGATGCAGGAACCTAGTAGTTATCGAGAAGCTATAGCGTGTTCAGAGGAAGATCGATGGATAAGTGCTATAGGGGAAGAGATTAAATCTCTTCATGAGAATCAAACATGGAATCTTTTTTACTTGCCTAAAGGATAGAAGGTAGTAGGCAGTAAATAGGTGTTAAATAAAAAAGAAGGTAACACAGGGGTTGAGGCATCTCAATTCAAGGCAAGACTGATCGCTAAGGGTTTTACTCTAAAGGAAGGAATCAACTTTAATGAAGTATTTTCTCTAGTGGTGAAATAGGGGCGTGTTTTTCGTGCGGCTACAAGTAGGGCCAGTGTGAGCTTCTCTAGATTGAGATAGCGGGCCTCGACGTTGAGCAGCGTTTTACTCGCGTAGTAGATCGAGCATTGCACACTATCAGGCTCCCAAATTAAAACTGCACTGACGGCACAGGATGAGACAGACAAGTATACAAAAAGAGTTACACCTGTCTGAGGTGCAAAAAGTATCTCATGTGAGGTAAGGTATTACTTTAAAGCCTCGACAACTTTGTCGCATGCGTCTATCCATGCAAATTTCTTAGCACCTCGGAGAATTTTGAAGAATGAGTGACTTTTATCCAAATCTCGAGAAATATAACGTGATAACGCTGCTAACCGGGCTGTCAACCATTGAACTTCTTTAACGTTGGAAGGTGGGGCCATTGTGAGAACGACTTGTAATTGAGCTGGATCAGCTTTGATCCCTTTCTTGCTGACCACATAACCAAAGAACTTTACATTTTGTACACCAAATGAACATTTGACCGGGTTAAGCTTCAGATTATATTGTAGCAACACACCGAGTACTGATTGGAGCGCCTTGAGTCGGGTTTCTAGAGAATGCGTTTTAACTAACATATCGTCAATATAGGTCACCATATGTTTACCAGGTGATCCTTGAAAATGTAGTTGACCAATCTTTGGTACGTAAAACCGACATTTGAGGCCAAATGGCATGAGTGTGTAGCACTAGAGACCGCGCTCAGTCTGAAACTTCGTATGCTCCTTATCGGAGGGGCTGAGGAGATTTTTATTATAACCGGAGTATGCGTCCATAAAGGAGAGGTATTCGTAGCCGGAAGCGGAATCCACCAGTTGGTTGATACGAGGAAGAGGAAATACGTCCTTCGAGCAGACATAATTCAAGTCAGTGAGATCCACACACATTTGCCGTATATGACCTAGGCGTAAAACCTTATCCACATTCGTGTCAATATCATTTCGCTTCTTAAGGGAGAACGAGCGGCGCTTCTGTCTTACTGTTTTGGCGCGCTAATGAATTGCTAATTCGTGGTAAATGACTGAAGGGTCTACCTCAGACACATCACGAGCTCCCTAAGTGAAAATATCTAAGTTTATGCGTTATAGTTTAAGTAGCGACCATTTAAAAAAGGAATCCAAGTTTTTACCGATTCGTAGGCTATGGCCCTCTACCAGTGCTTCCTCAGTGGAATCAGATTGGTCTGCACCATTTGGCTCTATCTCTCGTGGATCGCCAACGGGTCTGTTTGGGGTGGTTCATGCATAGGATTCTTTAGCACCCCCTCGGTCTGTAATTTTTATTTAAGGGAGTTTGTGCAGACGACGTAGCACGTTCTGGCCGTCCGTTGACTATCTATGATAACCCCTACTGCATTCCTAGCTGGATATTTGATGCATTGTCTAAATATGCAAGGGGTGGCCTTCTATCTTATGAATCCAATATCAACCAATGATTGCATGGTAGGGGCTCGACGCATCTGAGATCATGAATAATGTTTTCATTTCCTTCTTGGTCACGTCGTGCCCAACCGTAACTAACAGCTCGACTTCTCCTACAAACTGTAAGGCCTTCCCTTAATATCCCACGAGGGCCTGTTGGGTCGACTTTTAAGGTGGCACCTTATTTATGCGGACATTGTTGGCCTTGAATATAATGTTTGCAGAACTGCCCCTGTCAATGAGGACCCATATAACCATTACTCCTATGATGTCCAAGCTTACTATTAATGCATCCTCATGCGTCATGCTAACTCCTCTCAGGTAATCACGATTGAAGAAAAGATCGGCAACGGGATCATGGTAGTTATAGTAGTGTGAGACCTCGACTACCTAAACCTCATGGTTAATCCGAGTCTATTTCTTGAAGTTTATGTTATGAGATAATCCTGAATCCTCTCCCCTCCCCCCCCCCCCCCGACGATGGTTAATAATGCTGATATACGCAGTTCGTCTGTTACTATCGAGTTGCTGGCTACCTCAAACTGTATTTCAACAATCATCGGGAGTAACTCTTTGTCGTTCACCACCTTCTCGTCCTCAGTCATATCTGAATGTCCTCCCATGATGGTGAACAACCATTGATGTTATCCCTTGTGGGTGCCCTTCTCTCATTGGGTTTGTCCTCCTATATCTAGCGAACTTCCTCTCTATGCTCAGGTCGACGAAGATGATCTCGTCAGTTTATAAATTTGAAGAGTTCCCCGCTATCGATCAATCTCTGAATTTCTTTCTTTAATTTCTAAGATTCATCCGTAAGGTGACCGTGATTGTTGTCATAAGAACAGAAATATATGTTGGACCGCTTGTAGCTCGGCGCACTCATCATCTTAGGAGGTTGATACCTCGTTCTTCCCTTTGTTCAGTCGAAAACGATTGTCTGAAAGGGTGGTGCACCGAAATGATCCTGACGATGCCCTTCTTTGGTCATTTTGCGTTCGGATTTCCCCTCTCTTGGGTCGTAGGAGGATCTTTCTAAAGAGTCGCCCTTTCTGGTGTTATTGACTCGTATGAACGTGTATGCTCGGGCTAGTAGGTCCCCTATATTTTCAGTAAGGAAACGGATCAGGTCGGCATAGAGCTCTCCTCGATGATCCAAACCTTTTTTAAGCGAAACCACAACAATATTTTCGGCCAGATCAGGTAGGTCGTTCATGTAGTGAACAAAACGTTGGACATAGCTCTTCAGATGCTCACATTTCTTTTGGTAGAGTTCTATTATCGAGTCGTGTTCACGTTTGAGCTCCTTATTGCCTACAAATCTTTCTTGGAAGGCTCGCCAAAATCCTGCAAAGTTATGAATCGATGCTTTAGGCAAGTTGCCTTTGAAAGTCATAGACAATGCTCGGCGGAGCATGGCATTATCTGGATTGTAAGCCATCATCATATTGTGGAATTATTCTAAGTGTCGTTCTGGATCTCTTGTGCCGTCATATGCCTCAATTCTGAAGGGGTCGAATTTGCGAGGGAGTTGAGCTTCAAGGATTATTTCAACAAATCGAGATTCTTTCAGGATATAGGTTGAAAGTTTAGGTTGTACTTGATTGTACTGAACGACCTCAGCCTCTTTTTCTTAATTCGACGACTGAAGTTCCCCCTCTCGCTGGTGACTGGGCTCCTTGGAATGTCGTTTGCTTCCACTTTCGCCTTTTCCTTCTTTTCTATCCTCACGTTAGAAGGAACGATCTTTGCGGTTTCAACGATCATCCTCTAGTCTTGCTCGATGACATGTACGTGTTGGGGCTTGAGCTTTAGCTTTAAATTCCTTCACCGTGTCGTTCAGTTCAGTGATAGTTGCGTACATATCTTGCTATCTGGTATCGTGCTCACAGGCTACCTTAAGCTGCTCATGTTGTAGATGTTGAAGTTGCTACTCGAGTCGCTCAATTCTCGTCTCAACCACCACGTCTTCAATTTCTACATTGTGCAGGGTTGGGTTCAAAATAACCTCAGGCATGCGCGGTGCAAGATCTGGCCCTATTTCGGGTATCGCTTCCACAGGCGTTACCACTACTGATCTGTCGATGACACCGTGGACTGCTGACCAAGTCCCTCCACTGGTGGGTCGGCTATCATTCTCCGTAGATCAGCTGCTTTGTTTGGATCCTGTGTATCTCTTTCGACCCATAAACTTTTCATAACCATGATTTCCCGAGTTGTTTCTCGGAATGCCCCCAATGTGTTATGAAAAAATATAACAATTCATGAAAAGAATAGAGTTTTTTTTTATTTTGTCAAAAAATCTAATTTTTTTGGGTCTAGTATCCCTTTTATACACTATTTTCTCCTAATTAATACTCATTCCCTTTATTCAAGGGTCAGACTATCATTTATGATTACAAGCCCTAAATTCACAACCATAAATCTGGTCTTTTGTCATTAATGTTTGCTGACTTATTAAATCCTTGGCGTTTGAATCGACCTCCTTAATTTTCTCTTCCGTTACGACCGCATATGCTCGGTTTAGTGTATTCTGCTATGCTTGTCTTGTGCTTGACTCTTAGCCGAGCTGCATCTTTCTACGCTATTTCCCTTCATGGTGGGGCACTGCAGTGGAGCTCTGCTCAACAAAGGAGCTCCACTCTGTTTGGAGATTTATCGAGTCCTTGCTATCCTGGTCCTCATAACGGGCTTTTAATGATGGAGCTCTGGTGCGTCGGGATATTTTCTATTTTGATCATCGCGGTCGCCCATTGGTCATAGGGCACTGTTTCACCAGGTTTCTTTTGTTTTTTAGTTGGTGCTCAGAGCCAGATCTCTGCTCGGTTTGGAACCTTCAGTATACTTTCACATGCTCTTTACCTCGTCATTTTCATAGTTTAGGTTTATACTCATCTTCTTCCACTTTCCATATGTTCAACCATGTGAGACGATGAGGATTCCCTCATCACTTTCTTGATTTTTTTTTATTTTTTTTCGCGAACCCAGTTAACAATAGTCATATCTACCATTGATGTTTTGTGTAATTTTGAATGGGTGCCACATTTATTACTCATCTCGCATCTACTACAATGTTATGCATTTATCCTTGGTCTTGCATCTATTACAATGTCTTGCATATATTATTAGTCTTCCATTTATTTAATTTCTTTTCCATCTATTTGAATATTTTTATAATGTCTTGCTTCTATTATTTGTCTCACATCACATCTATCAAAAAAATATTTTACGTCCCGTATCTATCATCTAAAAAAATACTTATATTAGTCTTGCATTGATCAAATCTATATATTTAGTGTTTAATAAAAATCACAAACAAACATACATACTAGAGATATATTCACTCTTTAATCAAAATCTAAAAATATTCAGTTTTTAATGAAAATGTTATAGGTTCACTAATTAATTAAAATTTTAAAATTGTTCAGTTTTAAATGAAAATACTAGAGATATGTTTAGTTTTGTTATAAAAAAAGTAAAGAAGTCTCATGTAACAATTACGATGTAAATTTTAATGTTAGACTCGTTGTGCTTCTATCACTTGTAATATTTTACACATATTATTTTACAATATATTGCATCTATTATTTTACAATAGCTATGAAAATGATAAAGATATATTCAGTATTAATAAAGATAAAAATAAAATGAGATATATGCAATTTTTAATTAAATCCCAAAAGTATTAAGTTTTAATTAGAGATATTTTCACTATTTAATGAAAATCGTAAAAAAAAAAATTAATAAAAATGATAATGATATATTAAATATGTAATGAAAATATATAAGTTTCATGCAATAAATAATGAACTCATTGGTCTGTATCTATTTAATTATTTTTAGTATCTCTTGCATATATCACTTATTTTTTATCCCCCTTAGCCGGTGGTGCATAATCCCAAAAATATGTGTCATCTTAGTTGTATGAACCCTTATTTTACCGGTTTTAGTCATTTATGTTTTGTCCCGTGACTACGAATTGTATTTTGTTTTTGGTAATTAAGGAGTGGATGTTACGAATGGATCAACGGAAGCTTTTAATACTTATTACACATATGTCTTTTTCACGACTGAGTATTATACGCAATACGCATTGGTTAAGTAGGTCAAGAAGATAGGAAACGATAATGGTTTGGTTATCAACATAAAACGCCGCGATAATATATATAGTAGAAAAAATCTTCAGATGTTTTTTGAGTGCGAGAGGTCGGGAAATTATACTCGGGCGATGGCAAAAATAAATCGTAAAAGAAAGTCGACATGGAAAAAAAATTGATTGTCCATTCGAGTTTAAGGGCTTTGAACAGTAACTCGTCCCTGGACTATCGACTTTGGTGGCAGATAGTCCCTAGACTTTCAAAAGTCCGTTCGTAGTCCCTGGACTATCCAGTTTGGTGACATATAGTCCCTGGACTTTCAAAAGTCCGTTGGTAGTCCATGGACTATCCAGTTTGGATAAAGTTAGTCTCATGCGCATGTTTATTAAGGGGACTAACTTTATCAAAAATAGAAAGTCAAAAGACTAAATTTATTGAAAATGAATAGTTGAAGGACTATCTGTCACAAAAATTGATAGTCAGCACATGCAAGGGGATTAACTTTATCCAAACTGGATAGTCGAGGGACTACGAACGGACTTTTGAAAGTCGAGGGACTATCTGTCACCAAATGCGATAGTCCAGGGACAAGTTACTGTTCAGAGCCCGAGTTTAAGGGTACCATGGTTGCTTCAAGTTAATGATTGTTTGAATTTATTAATAGGATTCACAACCATGAGAATTCGAAACACTTAGACGATCATTCATACGCAGGCCGTTTGAATGAATAAGAGATGAAATCTGTGCGAACGTTCGACCTATATGGGCCTTGCGCAAGAGAAATATTGAACGGTGTTAAAAAGTTAAATGCATATAATATTCTTCCACATGCACAATCTACAACGCTAGACAGAGAAATCGGATTGAAGAAGGTAGGCATGTCGCAATTGTAGTTTTTGTTAGGAGAGCTTGAGACGCATAATTATTACGAATGACATAAATCGGGAATGCTCTTGAACCTAATTGTAAAACTAGTCGTAGAGTGGTACCGTCAAGATGAATCTAATTGTGTATAAAGATTTGGGTATGTTGAAAAACGACTTATATATACAACACATGGTCTCATGATGTTTAATATATGTAGACAGTCAATACTCTTGAAAATATAGCAATATTGCAAGAATGAGAGTCAATCGCAACCAAGAATGAGAAGATTCATTCTCAAACCCGGCTGGTTGACCGTGAGAGGAGAATTTCTAAACTGAAAAAAGTTTGACATCTTTTAAAAACTACGTCATATTAGAGAAGTGGAGCTGGAGAATTGGACGTGCAACATAAATATGCTCAAGGAGGCTGAATATGCACCCTTTTGTACGAATAAAATATTTTTAAAAAACCTTATTCGCTATTTGGAAATCAATTTTTTAAATCATACTTGTTGTGTATTATTGTTCGGTAATGCTCCATCATAAAACACTCTAATTCAATAATTGGGATTGGATCCTTGTTCAAAATATTTATATAAGTCAGGTGAAACGTTTCCGTCGTATAGACAAAATCACAGAGTTAAAGCAGCTCGATAAAAAAGACTATTTTTTTATGCTTCAAATTTAGTCTTTAGAATATGGCGCAGTAGGCAAACGAAACCTCAACTTTTAGGTTCTTCAACTTCTAAATTATATTATGTGGCGCACAGTAGCGGATCCACTAAGGGGTTTGGAAGGGCTCGAACCCCACTTCCTCCAAAAGTGAATCCTACTCAAAAGCGGGTGATTTTATTCAATTCTTTTAACATTTGGAATTGTTAACCAGATTGGTTTGTTTATAGGGAAATATCACACTAAGTACCTTCTCACTAAACTTATTATCATCTAGTACCCGAACTTTCTTTTATGCCTACTAAATACCTATCTCAACAAACTAATTCCTTTTTAATACTCAGCTAATATTTTCATTCCTGAAATACCCTCAACATTTGACTATGACACTAGACGAGTTGTACTTATGACGCTAGACGAGTTGTACTTGCCTAAATAATATGACGCTAGATGAGTTGTACTTATGACGCTAGACGAGTTGTACTTGCCTAAATAATGCGAGATGTTCCTTGACTATGACGCTAGATGAGTTGCACTTGCCAACATCACGCGAGATGTTCGTGTAATATGACGATATATGATTTACACTTGCATAAATCACGTGAGATGTTCGTGTAATATGACGCTAGATGAGTTGAACTTGTCCAAAGCACGCGAGATTTACGTGTACTACGACGCTAGATGAGTTGAACTTGCCAACATCACGGGAGATGTAAGTGTAATATGACGCTAGACGAGTTGTGCTTGCCTAAATAACGCAAGATGTTCCTTGACTATAACGCTAGATGAGTTGCACTTGCCAACATCACGCAAGATGTTCGTGTAATATGACGCTAGATTAGTTGCACTTGCATAAATCATGCGAGATGTTTGTGTACTACGACGCTAGATGAGTTGAACTGTCCAAAGCATGCGAGATTTACGTGTACTACGACGCTAGATGAGTGAACTTGCCAACATCACGTGAGATGTAAGTGTATTATGACGCTAGACGAGTTGAAAAGGGTAATTTGGTAAAAAAAATTGGCTTCTTAATAGTAGTCTAAAAGGTCTCATATTTAAGTACTTATTAGGGATTTCATATTTTAAAAGGTATTTTCTGGTACTTTTCTTCTGTTTATATTAGATGGTTTGTAGTTGTAGTTTATATTAGATGATTAAGTCTATGGTATTTATTTTTTTAATACCTAAAATTATTAGGTATTTACTTAAAAAATAGTTTTTTTTTTAAATTATATTTTTTAGAATTTTTAGTTTAAATTAAAAAGACTGAGAAAACCCATCAAAATGTGTGTCAAAGCCTCATGCTAATGGTATGAGAAGCCACCGAAACGCTTCAATGCTGCCGACGATAATTTTTAATATAATTCGGTCCCCACTAAATTTTATATCTGACTCCGTATCTGGTAACGCAATTTTTAATATAATTTGGTCCCCGATTTTATTTCTGACTCCGCATCTACAATACAAATTGATGCACTATATCTATACACAATTCGACAACTACGGTTTAGGGTAGCTTAGGAAATGTGCCTTAGATATTTAAATTTGGAATTAAAGTGCTCCTAGTTTATACTGCAGTTCGTCATACGTTACGAACAATTTAAAACAACCCCAACATAACCAGTTCATGTTAATAAATCAAATTTTATATTAAGCAAATTGTCTTAGATAACTGAAACAAAGCCTACATTCAAAATATTGAAAACTAACAAGTAAATGACTTAACTCTAATGATGATACAAGCAGATTGATACCTTTTGTGGTGAGAGCACTGTGCCATTAAACCAGAATCAAAAGTTCGGCAGAGCAAGCTATAGATAGGAGTTCTATCATATAGACAATGAGGAGCAAATTAGCCACAGCAGAATTCATACACATGCATGTTCGTGTTTGTGAACACACACGAAAAGAGGAACCAACTAAAACAGTTACTATAGACTAAGATAAATCATACAACCTGTACAGTTACTATGTAGGATATCTGGAAACTTTTTCAGCAATTTAGAGAACCTTCATTACACCATAGGGCTTTCCATTACTAAGTCCAAGATCTTTATAAAACAAAAACCCATTAGCATCAATTTAAATAATCTAATTATAAATCAGGGCCGACAGTGGTACTATCGCTCACCTTACCAGCATCAACAGCTGTACCAAGAGCATCAAGTTGCTCCTCTATGCAAACTGAATCATATTGTTGTGTGGGATCATATTCAGTTTCTCCAAACATGAGTAGGTAGCTACAAAAGCAGACACAAAACAAATTCAAGAAACCCGTAGCCTTACGTAGGGCGAAAAGGCAATATTAGAGCGAAGACTCGTATCAGGGAAGACACTCCTTCCTAAATCTCCTAAAGTTATGGCTACGGGTAGTAAGACACACAGTCTACCCAGGACATATGAATCTGGCTACAGCTAACAAGTGACTCAAAAGATAGCAAGCAATCAAAAAAGGCAAACATGATTCCTACAAAACCAGTTGAAAACTCATACAATACAAACAGATATTGAAGTTCTTCTACATGAATGGGAAAATAGGAAGAGACTTTACATCTCGGCCGAGTCAAAGAAGTTGATTTCGCCGTCAAAAGCGTCGTCGAGGTGGCGAAAGGACCAGACTGTTTTGCTCGCCTAAGGTCATAGTAGGAACGGAGGAAAAAGATACAAAAACAATGGAGATGCGGGGGATCGAACCCCGTGCCTCTCGCATGCAAAGCGAGCGCTCTACCATTTGAGCTACATCCCCATTTTGTCAATGGCTCATACATCTAACATAATGTACATAGCCATCAAAATTTACACCACATCCGTTCCTTAAAACATTACACTTACAACAAATATCAATAAAAGTTGGTATATAAATCGATGTTTCATTTAAATTAAAAACAGGGGTTAATAAGTAAAAACGTATGTGTATTGTTTCGATTGACAATACACATACGTTTTGCTTACATGGTTTATAGTTTTATTTTTATTTGTATTTATAATAAGGTATTTTATCAAAATATTAAAAAAATGGGTTAGTTCCTAATAGGTGTATAAAATATTTTAAAATTCTTGGTAAGTATATTTTAGTTTGTTAATTCTAATTAGTGTATAGGATATAAAAAATGACAAAATTATCCTTCTTTACCTGCTATTCTCGTTCTCTATGAGAAACACGAACAAATCTCTCAGACGACTCCAAAGCTAAGCTTCAAATCGCTCTATTCTCCTTCTCTCGAACAAATCTCTCAGACGACCCTAAAGCTAAGCTTCAAATCGCTCTATTCTCCTTCTCTCGAACAAATCTCTCAGACGACCCTAAAGCTAAGCTTCAAATCGCTCTATTCTCCTTCTCTACTTGCTACTGGCAGAAGATCCTAAGGTAAAACCCTAAGCTTATTCAGACACTTTAACCCTTTAGATACCAGAGTTAATACATTGTTTCATTGTATGACCTAGACATTGACTGAATTTAAGTGGTCTTTAGTTTTATATGCCCAATAGATTTTGGTGTGATATTTATGTTTGTCTTAGTTTCTATCTATATGTTGTTGTTGTGGTGTGTCAGGACGATTTTGGTGCATTTGCAATCTGTGTTACTCATAAAGATATATGTATTAGGTGGTTTTCCAAAATGTTGCCTAAGTTATTTAGCTGTTTTAACCAAAAAATTCAATTATTGGTGTTCTTCTATTTATATGTTGCTGTTGTGGTGTGTCGGGACGATTTTGGTGTGATATTTATGTTTGTCTTAGTTTATATCTATATGTTGTTGTTGTGGTGTGTCAGGACGATTTTGGTGCATTTGCAATCTATGTTACTCATAAAGATATACGTATTAGGTGGTTTTCCAAAATGTTGTCTAAGTTATTTAGCTGTTTTAACCAAAAGATTCAATTATTGGTGTTCTTCTATCTATATGTTGCTTTTGTGGTGTGTCGGGATGATTTTGGTATAATATTTATGTTTGTCTTAGTTTCTATCTATATGTTGCTGTTGTGATGTGTCAGGACGATTTTGGTGCATTTGCAATCTGTGTTACTCATAAAGATATATGTATTAGGTGGTTTTCCAAAATGTTGCCTAAGTTATTTAGCTGTTTTAACCAAAAGATTCAATTATTGGTGTTCTTCTATCTATATGTTGCTGTTGTGGTGTGTAAGGACGATTTTGGTGTGATATTTATGTTTGTCTTAGTTTATATCTATATGTTGTTGTTGTGGTGTGTCAGGACGATTTTGGTGCATTTGCAATCTATGTTAATCATAAAGATATACGTATTAGGTGGTTTTCCAAAATGTTTCCTAAGTTATTTAGCTGTTTTAACCAAAAGATTCAATTATTGGTGTTCTTCTATCTATATGTTGTAGTTGTGGTGTGTCAGGACGATTTTGGTGCATTTGCAATCTGTGTTACTCATAAAGATATATGTATTAGGTGGTTTTCCAAAATGTTGCCTAAGTTATTTAGCTGTTTTAACCAAAAGATTCAATTATTGGTGTTCTTTATCTATATGTTGCTGTTGTGGTGTGTCAGGATGATTTTGGTGTGATATTTATGTTTGTCTTAGTTTCTATCTATATATTGTTGTCGTGGTGTGTCAGGACGATTTTGGTGCATTTTCAATCTGTGTTACTCATAAAGATATATGTATTAGGTGGTTTTCCAAAATGTTGCCTAAGTTATTTAGCTGCTTTAACCAAAATATTCAATTATTGGTGTTCTCTTATCTATATGTTGCTGTTGTGGTGCATCAGGACGATTTTGGTGTGATATTTATGTTTGTCGTAGTTTCTATCTATATGTTGTTGTTGTGGTGTGTCAGGACGATTTTGGTGTGATATTTATGTTAGTCTTAGTTTCTATCTATATGTTGCTGTTGTGGTGTGTCAGGATGATTTTGGTGTGATGTTTATGTTTGTCTTAGTTTCTATCTATATGTTGCTGTTGTGGTGTGTCAAGATGATTTTGGTGCGATATTTATGTTTGTCTTAGTTTTAATATTACTGTTATTTCTCCAAAAAAATTGTTTCTTTGTCAACAGGTTTTGAAAATGACTCGAACAAAATCTTACGCTCTAAAAAGAACAAAAAGTTTGAAAAAAGTAATACCAGTCCGTCAACCCATGATATTTCGATCAAATCTAGAATCGGTATTTAAATTATGCCAAAATTCTGGAATTACACAAAAGCATATTGACGCTACAAAACCCACTCCCTTTTACAATCTCTTAAATCGGATTTTTAGAATTGACGGTCAATTCAAGATTCGAAAATCTTGGGAGTTGACGATCGAGATTATTAAAAGGTACGACCAAATGAAGGATGGTTTTATCTTTGGAGGGAAGCTGGTGCATCTAACGAAAAATGATGCAAAGGTGATATATGGGTTGGACTGTGGGGAAAAAGAAATCAGAGTTTTCAGTGACAGAAAACTTAATAAAGACACAAGAGAAACAGTTTTGTCTCATATATTACAAACTTACTTCGCGGAAGTATTAAATAGGCAAGAACCTCAACATCTCACCAAGAAGAAGTTAAAGGAAACGATTGAAGAGGTTTCCAAATTGGATAACGAAGAAGTTGTGAAAGATGTAGGTATAATGCTAGTCATGTACCTATGTCTCACATTATTTTTTTCAACTTGTGGGGAAAATATGTCGGAAGGTCTTGCAAGATTTATAGAAAATGAGTTCCCTAGGTTATACAAGTACGATTGGGCTGATCTAGTTGTGAACAAACTAACCGACTCAATCAGGTAAAAACATAAAAGCAATCCAGCTGGAACAGTAGGATGTGTACAACTCTTAATTGTAAGTAAAATATAGATTATTTTATATAATTTTGAGTATTCTAATATTTTGTTACTGTTATACTAATAGTTGATATTTATTTGATTTAACGTTTGCAGTCTTTTTTCTTGGAGCACACAAGAATAAGAGTTCCACAAAATGATTTCCCAAGATGCCTACGATGGGTAGGAGAAACGGGTTTGAGACAACATGATAAAGTACAAAGCTTGTTTGAAGAGATAATGGAAGAAAAGGTAATATGTACATTTTCATGATTTTATAAATCTTAACTACATCAGACATGCTAATGATAAATACATCAACTTTACTGTTTTTATAAATTAGGTGATATAATTATTAATGTTAGTTTAGTATAATTTACTGTTTTTATGTTTTTAAAATAGGTAATAGATGGTGATTTATTACTTCTAGCTGACAAAGAAGACAAAATGAGAAGAGTTGAAACTGAAAGTGGAGAAGGGGTCAGCGGAAAAACAAAGATTGAAGAGGAAGCAGAGGACAGCGAAGACAAAAATGATTTTGTTGAACATGAAAAGAATGATATTCCAACAAACCGAAGAGAACGAGAAGTGCATCTCAAATAATGAAGCTATTGATAAAGAGTGATGAAAATAAAAAAGGAACAGAGAATGTGGAGATGAATAATGTTCCAACAAAAAGAATGAGAATGAGAAGTACCTCTCAAATAATGAAGCTGTTGGTAAAGACTGGTGAAAAGAAAAAAGGAAAAGAGAAGGTGGAGATAAAGGCGGAAAGTGAGGAAGGAGAAATAAGTGAAGATAAAGAATTTCAAACATGGGAGAATGAAGCTGAAAGTGATGATGAAGACAAAAGCGAACACAGTGGAAAAGATGAAGAGAAGAAGAAAGACAGCCCAACATCATCTAATGAATCGAAAGTTGAGTATATGATGCTGTTAATAGAAATCGAAGAACTCAAAAGTGCTTTGCACAAAACAAAGGTATTTTATATTAAAAAACTATTTATAAGAAATAAATATCATATTTAATACTTCGATTTTTTTCAGGAAAGCCTTTGAAGAGTCAAATACAAAGTTTAATGCTCTACAAGTAGAGATAAACGGGAAAGAACATGTATAAAGCTTATTTTTTTAACTGTTTTATAACTGTAATTCATATTTTACATTTTAGTCATATCATGTATAACAATATTAATGTTGTTATTCATGAATAACAGAGAATCAAGGAGCTTGAAAACAATGTAAAGACTCTAAAGAAAGAAGTGGCTGAGCTAAAAGATATTGTTGATAATGATGATTTCGAAACAAATCCAAGAGATGAAGCATTGAAAAAAAATCAAAGAATCGACAATCAAAGATGCCAAAAACAAGAAACTTGCATCTCGCTCTTCATTGGTAAGAAGAGTTCATGAAAATGTAACTAGAAAAAAGAAAGAGTTCCCCGATTTTTATATCCAACAAGTGAAAAATAAACAGAAGAAAGGGGAACCATCTACCAAGGACAATGAGAAAAGGGAACAATCTACCAAGGACAATGAGAAAGGCGAGCAGAGCAAAGCAGTGGAAAACATTAACGTTGAAGAACTTGAAGAACTTACTCCTGAAGAAATCCAGTTGGTTTATAGAAGAAGGGGAGATCCAACTGAGCTACTAAATGATAAGGATATCAATAAGTTCAACAAGATTGTTCAACAAAAAAACTCAAATAGGTAACAAATTTAACTTTTCTAAGTGTTTAAAATTGTTTTTAATATACGTTTGTTTTGGTTTTGTGTGATATACAGGGATTCAATTTGGATAAAAGATGATTTATGTGTGGACGCATATCATCTTCATACGATTATAGGATGTGATGAAGTTGGAATTGAGGTACTCAAATTTAATTTTTATTACTGTTTGAAAGTATTTTTTTTATGTATGTTTCAATTGTAGAGCCGATTCTTGTTTGTTTTAAAATTACTTGCATAAGTAATAGTATTATTACTATTATTTATACTACAATAACAGTAATAGTAATATTATTCATAATACAAGTACAATAATAACAGTTTTTGTAGTTTAATTTTAAATTTGATTCATATACTTTTGTAAATATTTGGTAAATTATGGAATCATTTCGAGTTCTTAATATTGACTATCTACTTATTTTGATGTTCATTCTTTTAATTTAATTAGATTCTTAATGCTAACTACCATAAGAATATTTCAATGTCGAATATCTGAAAATGTTTAAATTCTTTGAGAATAAAATATGGGGCCTATTACTTAGATATGTTTCGATTGTTTCGGATGTGGTGTTGTGCTCTTATTTGATGATTTAGGCTGTTAATCTGTCTGGTTAAAATGGTTTTTTGCTGCAAGAACTCTTTAATTTATATTTAAAATTATGACTGTAATAGTGTATGATTCAAAAATCGTATCATGTTTTAGGTTCCCTTAACTTTTGAGTTGTATTTGCTTGTAATAAAATGGTTGTTCAATCAAACATGATATAATAGTAGTGGTGTTTGTTTGTTCAATAGATCAAGTTCAGTGCTGCCATGAGAATCATGTCACAGATAAATAGTTAGGTCCATGTAAAATATGGTATGATTGGAAGCTGAAATCTTATCGCAGTTTGAATTTGTTTAACGTTATTGTGATTTGTTTAAAATTGTTGTGACATTCCCTTCAACGTTATATATCTTGTAATATATTGTTTATTATTTTAACATTACAGGTTATAGATGTTTATGCTTCATACCTAGATAGTATGTATAAAGTAGAAGAAGCAGGAAACTCTGAAAGTGAGAAAGTCCTAACAATTTCGGCAGCAGCATCGGTATATGAATTATATATTACAATGATTATAACATAATTTACATTTTACTAATTTTATCAATAAATTATTTATTACAGCAATACAGTATGGAAATGGCAAAAGGGATCCTCGATGAAAAATTAAAAAGGTTTGCATTTGCTGAATTTCGGTATGTTGCCATTCCGCTTCACACAACACGAGGAGCAAGAACAAGAGATCATTGGACATTATTAGTTGTAGATACACATGAAGAGACATGCACACACTACAACTCGTTGTTGCCAAGAACAAATTCTATAGAAGATAAATACTTGAAGACTGCAAAAACAATGGTAAGTATTTATCATAACAATCTATTATACTATAATATCGTCTAGAAATAACATTCATATTAATTTTTTGCAGCTGAATCGCCTAAAGAAAATAGGATTTCTAAAAGGAGATGCAACTGTTATAAGTGAAAAACAATGTGCCCAACAACGAAAAGATTCACTTGATTGCGGCATTTTTGTATGCGTTTATTTGCATGACCTCTACAAAAAAAACAAATTGATACCAAATATGATGAAGAGATAAGCAAGATTTTTAGAGCTAGAATGTTTCGTACCTTCCTTAATGACAAATTCAGTGTAAAGTAAATGAAGTTAAACTTTTGTACTCTTCAAATTCGACTTCAGTGTTTTGCAACTCATGTGATCTAAAAACGTTTATGTAAATCGGATGTTTAACTTGTTTGACTCAAAGTAATAGTTTTATGTTCTTTTTTTGTAAACCACTATTAGTGAACTCAATTGTGTTAAAAACTACATTGTCAAATTATAGATTAGACAATTTTAATATCGACCATGAAATGAAATTAATTATTCATATTATAAGTAACCTTAATAATAATGTTAGTCAAACTACAAGTAACAGTAATGATACTGTTATTCATAACTTAAAATAATAAATTGCGGTCTTCATAAATAATATTATAAATTGCAGTTTATGGTACAGTTCTATGATATAGAGAAGCTCAATATTCACATAAGAATATCTTTGAACTAACATTTTATTCCATATAAAATAGGCAATTACACTTAACAATTAGTTATAACATCAACCATGGAGTTGATTTTAATTAGTAATTTGATATTAAACTTAATTTGTTAAAAAAATGTATTGATTGAGGTAATCAATAAAAAATTACTCATAGTATAAGATCAGATATTTATGTTGTAGGTCAAAATATTAACAAAATTAAACACGTTATAAGTAGCACTAATAAACACTTTTAATCATACCACAAGTAACATTAATAATACTGTTAATCATTAGCAAATAAAAAGTCATATGATAATGATATTTGATATAAAATACTACAACAAATCTTAATAAAATCCAATACTATTTAAAAATAATGTGAATCCAATAAACATAAAAAAATATGTTTTCGTACATAAAAATAAGAAATGAACTAACGTAAAAGGTTAAACGTTTATCGCCGTACATGACTTTTTGTTATGACCAGTAGCTTTACACCTACTGCATTTAACCTTTCTTACAACCAGTTCACCTCGTGAAAGAATTATTTTCTTCTTTGGTCTACCACGTTGTCTTTTTAAAACCGGAGGTTGTACGATAGGAGATTCATCAACAACTGAAGATTGATCAAACGAGGTAAAAGGGTGTATCGGCAACGAATAACATTCTCGATACACACTAGAATGAAAATAGTGTTCAATAAAACTAGTTGGCCTCTCTTGTGTTTTGGTGATAACAGCCAAGGCATGCGAACATGGAAAACAATCTGACTGCCGTTTACCACATGAGCAAGTAAAGTCTATCAAATTTACCACCATGGTCTGATCTAAAAAAACTTCATAAACCGTTGAGGAAGATGATTGAAAATACCAATGACGTCCCTCCTCAATTGTTGCTCTATACCTTTTATCTATTTTTGGACATAATTCGCTTGTCCACTTTAAAGATTTAGCCCGACGTCTAGACATTTGTATCATAAGAAAATTTTGAATTTTGTCAATGACTTCCATTATAGGGAGGGTACGCATATATCTAATTTGTGCATTGAAAGATTCTACAGCAGATGAACAAACAGTCCCATATCTTTTACCTTTGAAGAACGCATTCGAATAATTTTCCGGATGAAGATTTTCTAAAAGCATTACCACTGTCTCTCCACCTTCTTTTATAAACTCACCCATAGACTGAAAAAATAGATGTTCAGTGGGTGCATAAGCACATTCTGTGAACTTATTAACCAATCTATCTCGTACACCTTTTGAAAATTTCTTAAGCCAATCTCTTAAGTTAATAAGTAGGTGGTAAAGGCAATACGAATGACAAGCATCAGGAAATAAAGTCCGAATAGATGTGATAATACCTATAAAGCGATCTGAAACGAAAGTTAACTTTCGACCTAACAAGTGTGGCTTTAGCAATGCCAAAAACCATAGCCAATTAGTTGAATCTTCCGAATCAACAATTGCAAATGCAATCGGAAACAACCTTATAACAAATAACATAAACATTCTTAGATAAACTAGCATAAGAAATCAGCTATATTCAGCTATGTTCACTAAAATATTGCTGAAAAATCATGTAAAAAGTAACATAAACTAGCATAAGAATTTAAAATCAGCTATATCCAATAAAAATATTGCAGAAACACCTTGTAGCAAGTAACATAAAAAATACATAAAGAATTAAAATAAAAAAGGTATAAAGTAAGTTTGTTACCTTGATTTCCATCAATATATATTGCTGAAAGTAGAGTTCCTTTGTATTTTCCCTTTAAAAATGTTCCATCCAAGTGAATAAGGGGTAAACATCTTTCAAATCCTTTAAGACAAGCACCAAATGCAATGAAACATCTACTAAATGCAGACGTATCCCGATTATATTCCAATTGAAAATCACTATTAGGATCTAGATTTTTCATAGCTTTGATATAGCCCTTTATACGACCATAAGATGTAGAATTATCTCCAGATACTTCACTCCTTGCTTATTCTAGATCTGTCCAAGCTACTTTATAGGTAATATCCAACCCATATCTAGTTTTTAGAATATCTTTTATACCAGTAGCAGTAATGTTTTTATTACTCTTAACTTCTGATAAAATTTCATTAACCACAATGTTAGACGTCGAATGTTTATTTGGTTTGTTCTTCAATATAACACAACATGTGTGTTCACTTACATATTTACTTATAACCATAGAATCATTAGCAATATCAATTGAAGCATATATCCTTCATCGGCAGTTTTTGATTTTTTGAACTCACAAGAAGCACCAATTTGACGCTTTGTATTACGGTCATAATTAAATGCAAACCCAATTTCTATCGCAAACTTCGAAAGTGAATGCCGAAACTCAACATATCCACCATTAAAAACCTGACCAACACCTTCTATTATAGTACGCCAAGACTTTGTGGCAAGTTCTTTAGTGTTGTCATTAAAAAACCTAGCATTCAAAGTATCGCCACTAAAAGGTAAGCCTAAAGCATTGTTACTTTGACGTGTAGTAGAAAATGGATCTTCCCGTAAACTAATATGACTGCCACCATTAACAAGAACATGTATCTCCACTTGGAATTGTCCTGATTGTTGAACAATACCAATCATCGATATAAAATCATCTTCCCTTGACAGCAACTAATTCTTAATATTACCACAATCGAACTTAAGACTAATATTATCTCTATCCAACTCTATCCATCTATCTAAAACATAATCAAACATACCTTCCAAGTTAGAAAAAGAATATAATGGTTGGACAGCAGTGTCTCCATTATACTTAAGAATTGCAAATGTAGTCGCCATATTACAAACCTGCAAAATTACAAGCTGCAGACTTAGATATCAGAGTTAAAAACTGCAGAGTTAAAAACTGCAAATGTAATAAGAAGACATGAAGTAATAATAGTAAGATTTTTTTCTCGTTAAATAGCAGACTCAAATCTGACGTAGAGAAGTAACAAATGTAAGGTAACATTTAATTAACAGTTTATGGTACAGTTCTATGATACAGCAGAAGCTCAATTTGCACATAAGAATAGTATTGAACTAACATTTTATTCCATATAAAATAAGAAATTACACTTAACAATTAGCTATAACAGCAGCCATGGAATCTGTTATCTAAACTAAACACATACATAAAGCATCACTAGACAATGATCTGAATGATATACGACTAGGTAATCTGAAAATCGTTTCGAAATTAGGTTTAATTCAACACAAAAACATGCTAATCTATAATATGATTCGACAGAAAAACCTAATAATATATCACCAAATCATTCAATAATCAACAAAATAAATCATTAAAGAACAAGAAATTTCGAAAATTTTAGAGAAAAAAAGATAAAAAAAAACCTGATGTCCAGTTGAAAGAAGTTTGATCGAAGGTATTTCGTTTCGAGTTGTTTGAAGAGTGAGATGAAGAAAAAAGAAGGTATTCTGTTTCGATATGATGAAGACGAAGATGACTCAGATGTTTCGAGATGATGAAGACGATTCTGACTGAGATGATGAAGAGGCAGCTCTTACATGGGTTAACGTAAATTAAGGGTAAATTTGTCAATAAGAAAATAAAACGTCTCTTATGGAATTATCATACAATTAAATACACCTATTAAGAATTAGACAAAATCGGACCCATTGGACCAGAATTTGTGTTCGATGGGCACACCTTAAGAGAAATAGCCCTAAAAAAATTCATCGGATGGAATATTATTTTTACCATTTCATATAAAACCTCAAATATTCTACCTTATCAAAAATATATTTTTTACTAAAAAAAAGTTGAAGTTATTATAAATGTTTTATGTGTTATTTATAGCTTAGGATGGTACCTTACAAAATGTAAGAATAAAAAAATAAAGTTTATGTTGCATAAGCCAAAAACTGAATTAAACTTTAACCAGGACCTTTACCTATAATCCGGCAAGTCATGGATGCTGGTTTGATGAAGTTGAAGGCGTTTAGGGAGAAGTTAAGTAAAATATGATAATTTTATCTAAAACTATCGAACTTTTAGTTTAATGGCACTATTACCTATTGAAATAGAAAAAATGAAAAAGCAAGGTTGTTCTCTGTCTTGATTTTAGAAAAAAGAAATTGTAGTGGGATTCGAACTCGTTACTTTTAATCACAAGTATACTATACTTCACCAATTCGGTTATCTCTTTAGGGACTACTTGAGGGGATAGCTAATTTTTATTTTATATATATAAAGTCTAGTACCGATTAAGACCCAAAAATCAATCATATAAAAAATTTATTTAACTATTTTATTCACCATCTAACACTCAATTGTATTTTATAATACCCAAAATACTTTTAATTATCTATATAAAAGCTTTTAAGTTTTGTACTTAATTATTGATTTTTTCTTCTTCTCTTTTATGTTCATAATATTGTGTTTCTTTTTTCTCTCTACATAAATAATATATTGTAGCTACAATTATATTTGTCTTTTGATTCTTAGTTTCTTTTTATTTTTTTCATATGATTTTCTTTGTATTTTTAATTCGATTGTTGTTTTGATTTGATTTTAAAATTTAATTTTGAATTGTTTTATATAAGTCGATTTTCTGCAGATTATATGTCTTTTAGTTTATAACTCTGTTTTTACTCATAACTTTGGTATTTTATTGTTTGTATTTTGATTTTTAAAATGGTGTATTGATTCAAATTTTACTCGTTTTTAGTTTATTACTCGTTTTTCTGTATAATCTCGTTGAAAAAAGGTTTTTACTGTAAGAACGAAGAAGACGACATTTTGATAGATGTGAAACCTGTTTAATGAGAAACTATGTCAACTATGATAGATGTTAAACCATATAATATAAAACCAGACCAACTATGATAGATGTTAAATCACATGATGAGAAACCATGCCAACTATGATAGATATTAAACCAAGCTAACTATGATAGATGCTAAATCATTTAATGAGAAATCAGGCCAACTATGATAGTTGCTAAACTATATAATGAGAAACCATACCAACTGTGATAGATGCTAAAGTAAGGAAACTATGATAGATACTAAAATATATAATGGGAAACCATGATAACTATGATAGATGTTAAACCATATAATGAGAAACCATACCAACTATGATAGATATTAAACCAAGATAATTATGGTAGATGTTAAACCATATAATGAGAAACCAAGCCAACTATGATAAATGATAAACCCTGTAATGAGAAACCAAGCCAACTATTATAGATGTTAAACCAAGCCAACTATGATACATGGTAAACCATATAATGAGAAACCAGTAAATGATAGATGTGGGACCAAAAAGGTATATGCGAGATCAGGGTTAACTAGGCTCACGATTTTTAAAAAGATAAAAAAATATCATGAATGGATCTAGTTTTGTTCTTCTTAAAAAATAAAATTAATAGTATTTTCGGGTTTTTTTTTCTGATTTCCGGTTTAAAAGATATGAACCTTTACAAGTTTAAATAAATAAAAAATGTTTACCCTTGTTTGATAATTATATATATATATATATATATACATACTTTGTTAAAGTTATTGGGTCTTAATGAGTAATAGGTTTGTATAATAGGTCTTGATTAGGCGGTCGTCCTTAAGCACCTGTGGTCTATCATTAACAAAGTTTCTAACTCTATCTGCAGTGATTGGATTAAAATTGAAAATTAAAACAATTAATTCTCGGACATCTCTCCTGGTTCCTCCCCTTCTTGAAATTATAGGAAAATTTTATCTCTTAGGCTTCTGTCCTCTAATCTTTGCGAGGTGGATATCAGAAATGATAAGAATATTTATTTCTGGTTTGACCCTTCACTACTTTCTTACTCTCTTGCAACTCACTACGGTCATTTTATCATCAGAGATTCAAGGTTAGGTAAGAGCCATTCTGTTTCAGACTTTATTTTCGAGGGGCGATGGATTTGTCTTTACAACAGGAGATTCGCAAGTATCGGTAACAGAAGCAATCTCATGGAAATTCGCAACATCATCCTCTCACTGCCTCCTTCAATCGTCTTCCTTGATGACATCCCCTACTGGACGGATAAAAACGGATCCCCAAATTCTCGATTAAAGATACCTACAATATCACTTGTACGTCTATCCCTTGTGTCGGATGTGCGGTGTTAGTCTAAAATAAATTAATATTATGCGCCATTCTTTCATTTTTTGGTTTTCCATTCATGGCAAGCTAACTACATGTGATAAACTTTTGTGTTGGGGTTTTAATACCTCCCCTTCTTGTATATTCTGCAACTCTAGTGATGAAAATATTAAGGGTATGGCTATATATACCTAATTCTGGTTTAAGTATACCCAAAATCCTCCTTTGACTTTAGTTTGACTTTTTTGGACCAAATTACCCTCGACAATAAAATTAATCTCGAAACTGCCATTAAGTAAAAAAATACTACTAAGTGTATCCTAAGTATACCCAATTCACCAAAAAACCTATTTCGCTATGTATACCCAAACAAACATTCTTATTTAATGAAATTATCATCCACATAGTATAGTTTTCTTAAATCTTTGAAACCAAGTTCAAACTTCAAAAAAAAATTAAGAACATTCAACCTAAAACACAAAATCGATCATGACTCAACCAGAACTAGGGATCAGTGTGGAGGAGTTGATGTCGCCGGAGATAAGGGATGATGAAAAGTCGCCGGAAAAATAGTTGGAGTCGCCGGAGAAGCAGCCATCGCCGGAGGAGAAGGTAAAATTTTCCCAGGTAGCCTTAGCACTATCGGTTCCATGGCCAGGAACCGGTGGTGCTAAGGCTACCGTCCGGTCGGTACCGAGGCCTCAGTACCACTGGTTCTGAGTCTTTGAACCGGTGGTGCAGGGGCCTCAGTCCGCTCGGTTCTGAGGCCCCTTCACCATCGGTTCAAGGTCAAAGAACCGGTGGTGCACCTGGTCGTGTCCGGCCCGTTCTGAGGCCTAGAATTTTCCGTTTTTAACTATACCTGATTGCTTATTGTGGTTTTTTATTTGTAACAGGGGACGGATGTCGCCAATGGGACTGAGGAACCTTTTGCTACTGACTACAGTCATTTGTTCTTCACTACCGAGTTCTACACACACGACGTGTTGATAAAATGGGTTACGAAGACAAGAAAACTCCATGGTAGGGTTATCAACATAAGTCGGCACGACAAAGTAAACAGTAGAAAAAGTCTGAGGATGTATTTCCAGTGTGAGAGGGGGGGGGGGGGGAAATATACTCCAAGAGTAGCAGAAAAAGACCGTAAACGGAAGTCTACAGGAACGAAAAAGATTGACTGCCCATTTCAACTTCTCGGGTTAATGGTGGAACCAGATCAATGGAAGTTAGAAGTGAAATATGGTATTCATAACCACGAGAGTTCAAAGCATCTAGACGGTCATTCTTTTGCTGGCCGTTTGAATAATGAAGAGATGGAATATGTTGAACGAGCGACCTACATTGGTACTAACCCCAGAGATATACTGAATGATGTTAAGAAGCTGAACGAAGATAATGTTTCTACCATGCGCATCATCTACAATGCACGACAGAAAAGTAGGGTTTTAAAAAAGGCGGGTAGATCACAACTCCAGTTCTTGTTGGGGGAGCTTAAGTCACATAATTATTATGAATGGCATAAATCTGGTGAAGACGATGGACAAGTCATTACAGATATGTTTTTTGCCCATCCAGTCAGTTTTGACCTTTTGCGGACATTTCCAACAGTTTTGATCATGGATAGTACGTATAAAGTCATACGATATGGTATGCCATTGTTCGAGATAGTGGGTGTGACGTGTACCGGATTGACTTTCTGTGCGGCATTTGCCTTCATGTCCAATGAGAAGTTAAACAACTTCAAATGGGTGTTAGAGTGTTTGAAGTCGTTGATTTCCGTTCACGGAATTCAAGAACCTCGTGTCATCCTGACCGACAGAGATTTAGCGTTGATGAACACCATAGAAGTGGTATTCCTAGAGACAACGCATATGTTATGTCGATGGCACATAGCACAGAATGTTCAGGGGCAAACAAGAAAATACTTCATCGAGAAAAGTGATCATGTGAAATTTGTTTCTGCTTGGAAGAAGATTGTGTATGCAGCATCAGAGATTGAATTCGATCACGCCCGACGGGACATGCTATTGGACTACAAAGACTACCCTCTTGCAATTGAATACACTGAAAAATCGTGGCTCGATAAATACATGGACAAATTCATTGTTTGGAAGACGAACAATAACTTGCATTTGGAACATTGCACCACTAACCGCGTCGAGAGTGCTCATTCTAACCTAAAGCGTTACCTACGTACAAAAAAATTAAACTTCGAGTTATTTTGGGGGAGGGTTCATTCGCTTGTCGAAATCCAACATGCTGCCATTAGGTTGTCGCTCGAGAAGAGTCGTTATATAGCACTGCATAAGTTCACGGACAAAATTTTTGATGAAATTCGAGGCAAGGTTTCCCACATGGCGTTAGAACTATTTTTCGACGAAGTAGAGAAGGCCGAAGATAGCAAGATGGTCGCTATTGAAGTTGGGTCGGATGTTAAAGACAATGGCGTCTGTATATGCGCTATAAAATCTACCCATTGTATACCTTGCTATCACCAGGTCCGCAAGTGGCGTAAAGACGGAATAGCTGCATCGTTAGATGGTTTTCACATCCACTGGACAAGGTTAGAAATAATGCATCGTTCATTCTGTACGACCATGGAGATTTTCAAAGATGATCTGCTAAAGCTAGTAACCGATGTTATGGAGACATAAGACGAAAGCCGTATAAAACACTTTTACAAGAAATGGTTTGAAATTGTTTGTCCTGAAACATCCTCATTGCTAGAGCCATTGGAGAAGCAGAAACACCGAGGCCGTCCGCAAGTGAAAAGAAAGTTAGTTGTCGATACATCATCCACTAAACGGGACAAATGCTACTGGGAACACAAAGAAGATAACGATAAGGCTAGTCATGACTCAGTCATGAACTCTTTAAAACCACCAAAAGTTAAAAAGGGTAAAGCAGTTGCTAGTACAAATACGATTCGGGCAGATGTTCCTAAAGTACCTCGTACTCGTAGTTGTTCCATTGCCTCGCTCGCTAGCAACATCTACCAATAATCCATTGGTGGAGTCACAGAACTAATACACGACCCGAAAGGTTTTTTGCGTTGGTTTCCGACTCACTTCAATCCTTTTATATTAGGTATAAATGATGTTAAGGCAGCTGGTCATTGTGGATATAGAGCAGTTTCGTTTGGGTTGTACGGTTATGAAGAAGGTTGGCGAGGTGCTCGGAAGGCAATATACGATGAACTCATGGAAAACTATGACACATACAGCAAGATTTATAACGGTAAAGAGGATTACCTGAAGGTTTCAAAAAGTATAAACTACTACGAGACACCAGCATCACCCAAATATTGGATGACAATGCCGGAAATGGGGATTGCGATTGCAACCAAGCTCGAATGCATTGTTCATTTTGTGTCACTCGTGGGGTCTCACAACTGTAGTCATACTTTTTTACCTCTGCGCGGTAAACCCCCCATTATGGCCCAAAGACGTGAGATTGGGTTTGGATTCGTTGATACTAACCACTTCGTCAATGTAAGTCATTCGATTTATGGTTTTGTTATTACTTACAACTCTATTATTCAATTTTTGGTTCTAATTTAAGTAGTATTAAACAGCTATCAATCAATCCCCTATGCTTTTGCGCACGCATACATCCTACGTGGCAGAAGTTGAAGAGTGAAGAGGCTATGTACTGGGAGCTACCAATAGTTGGTCGCTGTAAAAAATACACTGAACTCGAAGGGAGAAAGCCAGTTTGTTCATTCCCAGAAGTAACTAATCTTGATAAATTTTAGTAGTCGATTGATATCTTTTGGTCGGATTTATGTTCATGTTTCGATTGGATTTATGGCTTTTTGTCGCTTTATGTCTTTTGGTCGGATTTATGTTGTTTAGAACTTTGTTTGCTTTATCATAACGTTTTTTACTTTAGTTATTTGACCGTAATTTACGAAATGTTCCAACTTATAACGATAAGCAACTAATCATTTCATAACTTAATATTAAACGTTATAAACAAGCAACAACAACATCGCATAAACATGAGTAGATAACTTGAGATTGAACAGAGATTTAGTCAAAATCGTAGCCTCCATTGTCGCTGAGAATACGTACTGTTTCCTCCTTCATGGCAATTTGAGAATGAACGTATTCTGCTATTTCTAAAGACAAATAGTCTGTGATCATTAAACCGAAGGAGTCGAATGCCTCGTTCCTAACTTCTGGGGGCTCATTAAACACCAAGAACATCGGTCCACTAGTTATACACTTGTACCTAGTGGCTACCTCCTCACGAGTACGAGATTTAGGCATTTGTCTAGTCGTAGACATTTCGCCGTAAATGAAATACATCATACACAAAACTTCATCGAAAAACTCATCGGTATTATCGTCCGACCGTTTGAACTTCACAGCTTTCACAGCCTTGAGTAGATGAGCATCATCAAACACACTCCAACCCATTAACAAAGACTTCAACTATGTTTGAAGAAGAGTTTTGTGTGTTTGGTGTTGTAAGGTAGACCTCTTTAAATAGAAAAATGAAAAATTACTTTAGCAAGAATTAAAGAGCGCGAAATAAGAAGACGCGGAAAAAAAAAACCGGGAAAAAAATTCAAGTTTCAATTGCGCACCATAGGTACACAGTAGAGTGTACCTATGGTGCACAGTCGAGTGTACCGATGGTACACCACCCTGTGTACCTATGGTGCATGAAGGTTGCACCATAGGTACACAATATGAAGCACCATCGGTGCACACTACTGTGTACTGATGGTGCCATGCACCGGCCGGTACATGACATGCCGGCCGGTGCATTGTACCATCGGTATTATGGGCATGTACCATCGGTACATGCCCCTTTTACCGATGGTACAATACATGCCCCTTTTACCGATGGTACAATACATGCCTCTTTTACCGATGGTACAGCGCATCATGGTTACGCCTTCTATAGTACCCATGATGCACATACTGTTGTACCATTGGTACGCAGTAGTGTGCACCATAGGTACTGCTGACTGCGTACCAATGGTGCGCAATAAGTTGTAATTTTTTGAATTTTTTTTGTTATGGTTTAAAAAGTGAAGTCTTAGGGCATGGATTGGAGTGGGTTTGATGGTGTTAATTTTTTATAACGGTTGACGTATTTTCTTAATTTTTTGTTATGGTTTAAAGGTTGGATGGTAACAATGGTATGAATTAGGTGTTTTGCGGATTCTAAATTGTAAATAAGAATTCAAATAAAGTTTAACAAATCTAAAGAAGACGATAGAAATAAAACAGTAGATGTCATAATACAAAAGACGATAGTTTAACAAATCGTACAAAAGTAGATGTCAACTACAACGTGAAGGAAAAAGATAGATCATAACAAAGCTAAAAAAAGTTCAATGATGAGGATAAACAACCAAGGAGAGAAGAGCTGCAGGACTTGATCTCTCCACCTAAGCGCACCCTCTTCCCCACGACCTACAGGTATAGTAACGATCGAGCGAACAACGTCTAGCAATCTGTTGTCCGTAGTACGTGGTGGTGGAGTAATAGTATGCCAACCATACTCAGCCAGGTACCTCCAGTAGGTGTTCGTCGCAGACTGTCTATATGTGGCAATGGTAACGGTCAATCGATCCTCAGAAAGCAAGTGCTGACGCAAATCAAGCCATGCGCTCTCTCGTCACATGTACTTCGCCAAATCCCTTCGTGTAACCCGGTCGGAGTACAAGTGGGAGTTCGGGCTCATCCTGAACCCGTCCGAACTGGCACATAACCCGATCAGGAATGTACCCCTCGACCGTGCTCATCATCCGCAAAGGATAAACGATGGTGCGGATCTATTGCATGGGGAACTGGACTCTGATATCCTCGTACGGCTCAAATGTGACCTGTTCCAGAAAAGTAAAACACTTAGACAATTTTAAAAAATAAAACTTAATACTAAAATTTAAACACTTACATCTGTCTCCTTCTAATCTGCAAGGAGAGTACGAACAACCGCTTTGGGCGGATATTTTGCCCAACAATCCGCTTCGGTAGCCACTTCATAATCCTAGGCTGCCTCGCTACGTATACCGCATTCTCTGAGGCTCTAAACGCGGGGAAGTGGTCATAAATCCAGCAATCAAGCATGACTACAAATCCGTAAAGGTTATACTTCAATGCTTTCGAAGCATCACTCAATCCACGGAACAGGATTGCCAATGCACTCGTACCCCATGCGATGTCCCACAACCCAGAATCCACATTCGCCAACCCGTACAAGTAGTCAGCCTTGACGCTTTTCTGACTAGTATCCGCAAAATAGTGCAACCAAATAAGAACATCAGGTATGCTCGAGATACCTGGCGGATAGTCTCAGCATCAGTCTGCTCGACGTAACGACCCCTGGTAAAAGTCTCCCGCAGCCACTTGATCTTGAAGCCAACGCCTCTAGTGGACTGTATCTCTGCACGAACCTCATCCACTGTCAAACCTAACATACTAGCATAGTAGCTGTATGCCTCATCACGTGGAGCCGTGACTACATTCAAGGTCCGGTCAACTACAAGGAGACCTGTAATGCAGCTGACATCGTCGAGGGTAATCGTCATCTCCCCAAATGAGAAATGGAACGTGTTGGTGTCCTGATGCCAACGCTCAACGAATACCTCATCAAGTACAGAGTGCGTGAAGTACTGAGGCAAGTGGGCTATAAGAGGACCGAAAAGAGTCCGCGCCAAATGTCGTTGCACCTATAGCTGAGCATTGAGGTCCCACATACGAAGCACATTATAATGTGCCTGTATGCCTAATGTAGTGCAAACCATGTATTGGAACTTTTTACATGGTTGAACTATGTATTGGTATAGTGTTTTTTCGCTATCAGTAGAATCTGTTGCACCTGGTTCTTGGAACGTATCCCAATGCAAACCATCTTCATCTTCGTTCAGGTTTACTTGTTCAGAATCTATTGGTGGAACAATATTATTTTCTTGAGGAGCATCATTATTTTCTTCTTGTATTTGGAATTCTCTTCCAAATTGTTCTTCTTCTTCTTCTTCATCTACTCCGGTTAGCTTCAATTCTTCTTCAAGAATCTATAAAATTGTTAAAATTTTATAGTAAAAAATATATATATGTAAAATATGGAACAGGAATAAAAAATTTATCATAAATATACGTTTTCATTTGTTATGTTTTTATGGCTTCAACCAAATGTAAATCTGGTTTGCGCTCAATACCCATCCATTTGAAGCATCTAGGTATCTTATCTTCAATTTCAATATTTTAACATAAAGTTGTGTGTTCCATGATGAATGGCTATATATTAAAAATATTTTATATACCATTTATTGACTAAATATTATATATGAAATAGAACAAAAGAAAAATACTAACAAGAAAAAGGGCAACACGGCCAACTACTCTTCCATGTTTAGTTTCATGACAAACTATTATTAAATTCATCAACTTTTCCCGGATTGCTTCAGCCCAGTTGTAGTTATTTATTTTGTCAAGTTATTCTACATAATACACCAACAGTAGAAGCTAGTCAATCTCCAAATGTATAGAAAAACAAGATAGAACAGGCTAACAATATAAAGAATATCACAACATCTTCAATTGCCTCTTGTCTAGGTGTTTTTTATGCTTTATTTATTGCATCCTACCAACAAGAAAAAGCATTTTTTTAAAGGGATAGATGCAAAACCCTAGTAATTGCATTTAGATAGATGTGAAACCTATTGAAATGTGAAAGGGGAGTTAAAACGATAGATGCGGAACCTATGTAAATGGTAAAAATCTAGATGCGAAACATGTGTTAATATTAGTAGATGCGGAACATAATTTAATTTGAAACATGGCTAACGTTGTAGATATGAAACCTAGTTTAATGTGAAGCAGATTAAAAAGATAGATGTGGAACGTTATGAAAATTTTAAAGTAAAGCAAAACTAGTAGATGAGAAACCTATGCAAATATCAAAACAGTCCAAAATGTAAGGAAGTTGGAATTGCAAACCTTTATCGGTTTGTTAGTGATTGGTCTTGCTCGACTTTCATCAAATTTTCTTGATGTCTTATCAAAAATATATTTCTTTATTATCCTTGATTTTTCTTCGTCTTCTAATTCTGAAAACTTAGGTTCAAAACTTTTGGCTTGTGGTGACATATTTTATTTCCATGTTTTATGTCATGGTTTGTAAGCTGTAAAAACGTTTCCCCCAATTTAAGTGCTTCTTGTTCGTCATCATATGTCATTGTTATATGGCTCAATTACATCCCAGTGCTTTTTGTATGCAGTATTCTTTGTTTAAAGATCATAGGCTGCCTTTAAAAGTGAATAAAAGGGTGTTTCTTTGTTGTTTCTATATGCTTTGGTCTCATTTTTGTCTCTTCCATTTGTTTTAACCGTGCAAAGAGGTTGGACCTGTAGAAACATGTTTTTGGTGCCATTTTACGTGTAAAAGCAAAAAATAAGAAAAATACATCAGCTGTAATAGATGCGAAAATTATGGAAGTTAGATATGTGATAGATGCGAAACGTATGCAAATTATAAATGTGCTAGATGCGAAACCTGTGAAAATGTTAAAACATGTGTTAGATGTGAAACCTATGTAAATGTCAATGCACTAAAACACAGATAGATGCAAATCCTAAGGAGATATATAACCAAAAAACATCGCTAGATGCGAAACCTATGTCAAATGTTAAGGAGTACACACTGATAGATGTGAAACCTTATAAAAACCTGCAATTATGGGAAAAATGATAGTTGCGAAACCTATGTAAATGTCCATGCACATAAACACTGATAGATGCGAAACCTAAGGAGATCTATAACCAAAAAACACTAGTAGACGTGGAACCTATATAAAAACCTGCAATTACAGCCAAATACTAGTTGTGAAACCTATACAAATGTCACAAAAGCAAGTATGAATTTCAATAACATTTAGTAAGGTTGTCTGTATACGAAATTATAATTTGATTAAGTAGTTCCTACAGCGTCTCATTTTTCGCTTTAGTGAGACACGAGTAAGTAGTGTTTCTCACTGAAAAACAAACTGGAAACATGTGAAGTTAAATCGTAATCGTTTCAATAAAACCCTAGATTTCTAGAATGGATGGAATCAAACTGTGTTTTTGAAGAAAAACAGTATAAAATTTACTATTTTACCGTTTTTTTCGTTGTTGATACTCTGATACTCTGACCGGAGTCGTAATCGGAGTTAATACTCTGAGCGGAGTCGAAACAAATTGTGCTTTTGAATTTGTTGGAGTCGAAATCAGACTGTGGTTTTTGAATTCGTCAGAGTTGTAGCCTTGACCGGAGAAGTATGTTATCGTTTTTGATACACCGGAGTGGTTATCGGAGTAGTAAACTGAATTCGATAGAGATGAGGAGAGAGATAGGAAGTTAGAGAGTCATGAAAGAATGGGAGAGGGAGAAGGAGAAAGAGGTTACATGTGTTTCAAACGGGTCTTTATATCGAGGGTTTTGGAAAGAAATTTGTGAATTATTTTGGGTCTTTATTGGTAATAGGTTTGTGAAATGGGTCTCTATTGGTATGTCTCCCTTTAAAATTTTATAATTTTTTTGTGTATAATTAATAGGGGTAACTTTTTTTATAAGTCTGTGCGGAAGGATATTTAATCATGCACCATATGTTATCAACCCCAACTTAAAATACAATTGTTTTTTATTACTTTTTACATTTATAGTACAACAAATAACGTTGAAGTACAATAACTAAAATGATATATTCTAAAAATATGAAACTTTTAAAAATAACCTCCCAAACCGAACTAAGACCCATTCTTAGACATGGAAAAAATGGACCAATAATAATTTTTGTAGAATCTAAAAAGTAGAAATTAGGTAATGGTGGGGTGAATTTAGGGCTAGACAAATGGTGCCGTCCTACTCCCTTTATAATTCTTGATAACAGTTGGTTCAAAACAGACAAAGTCAAAACATTTTGGGACTATGACAGGTGGAATATGTACAAGCTATGAGGCGTGGTAACTACTTCTGACATAAAGTAAATAGAGAAAACTGTCATCAAGAATCATGATGAAGACACTATAATATGGGTGCTATCTAAAGAGGGTAACTTCAGCACTAAGTAAACCTGAAACTATATTAGACTAAAGCACACCAAATCTAACATATTTCAAAAGCTATGGAATAACGTTACTCATAGGAGATGCTCCTTCTTGATTTGGAGAATTCTGAACAACTGGTTAGCTACCAACTCTTGTTAGTAAATAAAGAAAGAAAATAGAGAAGTAGCTTCCAAGAAGTAGCTAGGGCTTCTGTTTATTTAGAAAATGTATTTATTACATAGTGCATATGCTCTTATTTATAGATAAAACATATGAGCTAACGGGATTGTGCCTTATATCTTCAACATCCTCTTTTAAACTCATAATGAAACAGTAATAAGCATTGAGAGTTTGTCATAAAGAAAACGAAACCGCACTGTTGATTGAGCCTTCGTGAAAATATTAGCAACCTACAAAGCTGATGGAACATATCGAAGCGAGATGGTGTCGATTTGAAGATGATGTCGAGTGAAGTGACAATCTATTTCAATGTGCTTCATCCTCTCATGAAAAACAAAATTCTTTGTTATTTGCATGACGTTTTTGTTATCATAATGAAAGAAGTTGGGTTTAGTAATATTAACCCTTATATCTACAAAAATCCATCGTAACCAAACAATCTCACATGTGGTAACGATCATAACACGTTACTCACCTTCAGTAGATGATCTAGAGACAACATCTTGTTTTATTACTTTTCCATAAGATTAATGAATCTCCAAGAAAAATACATAAACCATTAGTAGATTTTCGATCATGAGGATCACTATCCCAATCAACATCGCTATAGGTACACAGTTCAAGTGAAGAGGTCGAAGAAAATAAAATGCTTTAGAAATGAGCGCCACAAAAATATCTCAATATTCGAAGAACAACTCCCCAATGGACGGATGTAAGAGCAGAAACAAACTGACTAACCACATGAACATCATAAGTTATATCTAGGCGAGTTACTGTAAAATAGACCAAGCTCCCTACAAGATTTCGATATAGAGTTGGGTCTGACAAAGGAACACCATCAGTCAGAGAGTATCGGACATTGGTTTCAAGTGGCATATTTATCGTCTTGTTATCAGAAAGTCTCCCTCACTTAAATAAATAAGATATATATTTTGTCTGAGGTAGAATATAACCTTTTGAAAAGTGAGTCACCTCAATACCTAGAAAACAATGTAATAGTCCCAAATCATTCATCGCGAAACGCTGAGCCAAATCACGTTTTAGTGCCTCAATGTCATCAATATCATCACCTGTAATGATCATATCATCTATATATAGGGATAAAATAATTTGTCATGTACGTGTACATCTGATAAATAAGGTTGAATCATGATCTTTAGCAAGGAAACTAAGTGCAGTAATAACCGTAGAGAATTTTCCAAACCAAGCACGAGGAGCTTGTTTGAGACCATATAAAGCTTTCCTAAGTCGACAAACTTCACATGGTTGGGGACCAACACCTAGAAGAGGATTTATATAAACCTCCTCATGAAGATCACCATTCAAAAAGGCATTTTTTAAATCTAGTTGGGAGATTTTCCACTGGTGAACGGATGCAACCGCAATAAGAGTATGAACTATTGTCATTTTTGTTACTGGGGAAAATGTCTCATCATAATCCATACCATACTTTTGTGAATATGTTTTTTCTACAAGACGAGCCTTATATCTTTCAACAGACCCATCAGACTTTGTTTTAACTTTTAAAAACCCAACGAGAACCGATTATATGCTTATCGGATTGAGGTTTAACTATATCTCATGTATGAGAATGATAAAAAGTAGTAAGTTATTCGACTATAACATTTTTACAATGAGGATCACAAACAACTTCTTTAAATGATTGAGTTTCATACAAAACATGTATCTTTTCTAGAAAAGAAGCAAAATGAGCTGAATATGAAAAGTACACAAAATCTTGTAGTTTAGTAGACTTACTTATACGAGTGGATCTTGAGAGGTGGAGGATATGTTGATCTACCAAAGATGGAAGTTGGCTCCGATATTGATATAGTTGACTCAGGCATTGATGGAGCAGAAGTAGTATCAACTGTTGTAGATGTCTCATGAGCTGGAATATTAATGTCAGAAGATGTATCACTATCAGTTTCAAGAGGATCAATAGCCTGAAGGTTTATCTTTGTTACATCATGTGATTTTGTCGAAATCGAATAAAATGGGATATGCTCAAGAATTGTGAAATGACGAGATACATATAGCTTCTGACTGGTGGGATCATAACAAAGATAACCTATCTATGTTACACCATAACCTACAAAATACATATAATTTTTTTGACCCAATTTGTTGCGTTCAACATGCGGACGAAAGATAAAACATGTACATCCAAACACTCGTAAGGAAATATAATCTGGAAGTTCTCCGTATAACTTCTGAAATTGAGAAATTCCTACATTATGAGCAGTGAGAATTTGATTAAATACATAAACAACAGTCAATATTGCTTCTCCCTAAAAAACAGTTAGAACTCCAGCTGATAAAAGGAAAGAACGAGCAGTCTTAACAAGGTGACGATGTTTTCCTTCTGCAACACCATTTTATTGAGGGGTGTCAATACAATATGATTGATGTATAGTATCATCAGATGCAACTAAATGTTTAAAATCATTGGAGGTACACTCACCCCTAAGTCACACCCGAAGCATTTTATCACAACAGAATGTTGGGTCTTAACTAGTGCTCTAAATTCTCTATAAATTTCAAGGAAATCTGACCTTCGTTTCATCATATAAATCTATGTGTATCGACTATTATCATCAATAAAGGATATATAATATGACAAAACTCCATTTATGAAGACATGAGATGGACCCCAGACATCCATATGAATAATATCAAACGGAGCAATAAAAGTAGTGACACTTTCAATAAACGGTAACTGACAAAAAAAATTCCAGTTTACAACCACAACAATCTGAGATATTATAAGTATTTAACTGACCTAAAGCACATATAGAGACTAAAAATTTCAAACACGATGCAAATACATGTCTCAGACAAGAATGCCAAAGATAAAATTCAGACGATGAAGGATTCAAACGAAACAAAGACAAATCAACACTAGAGGCAGCAATATTAGTCAAGTATGTTTTTCACTATCAATACCATATACATCCACATTTGTTACTTCAAGTTTTTTTTAAAAGATATAGTTCTCACATCTTAAGACTTCTCCTAATTACTCTATGAGTTTGTTGATTTTGTATAACACAAATGGAACCAGAAAACAAGACCCAATAACCATATTTACACAATTGACTAACCGGAACAAGATTCAAAACAAGGGTAGGAACGTAGTAAACATCAGATGATGATATATGAGGGGTAAAAATAGAGCCAATACTCTCTACTGACATTTTTATAGCACTATCGGACTAAACAGATATGGGTGAAACATCAGACAACGAAACAAAGTTTGACATGTGAGGTGACACATGATGAGACGCACCGAATCTAAAATCCACATTGATGAAGTACTACTTGAAGTCAAAAATGAAGACATACCTGAATGTTATGCAGATATAGACATAAAAAAGTTCTTGTTATTCAATTTATTACAAGTATACTGTAGAAAATCATCTTTTCCTATCATATTCGCAATAAGATCCACAATCTCTAATCGAACAAAATCAAACAATCAAGAGATATCATATCCAAATTGGAAAAAAAAAATCAAACCCTAAATCTAAAATCAAACCAAGTCCAAATTCAAAATCTCAGTGGTCCAGCAAAATCAAATTGAATAGTCAATCAAATCCAAATCCAAATTAAATCCAAATATGAATTTCTGTTTAAAATCAAACCTCTTTTACCGATAAAAATCAATGCACTGGTCCAACGGTGATTTATTCGAAACTGTAGCACTAAATCGCAATCCAACCGGTCATATTGAAGGACTTGATGTCTTGAACACTATTTCCAAAATTCAACAAAAATGGACACCATTTTCCTTTCCATCGGACTGTTTGATTGAGGCTGCACACAACAGATCCGAAAAGAAAAAACTGTATCTCTTCCAATGATTTCATGAACCGATTATTGTATAAAAAACTATAAAATTTGAGCACATTAGTAACATTAAACAAATCAAACCAAAGAACAGTAGTAATAAATCTGAAACAAAACAACTCCAAACAGCTTTTTAACTTAAAAACGAAATCTAATTTTCTAAGCAATAGTGATCTTAAATAACACAAACAAATCAAATAGAAGTACAATAATAATAGATATGACAAATAAATCAATTATATTACTCCAATGATCAAACGTGCTCTAATACCATGTTAATAAACAAAAAGAGAAAATAGAGAAATAGCCACTAAGAAGCGGCTAGGGTTTCTGTTTATTTAGGAACTGTATATATTACATAGTATATAGACTTTTATTTATAGATAAAATATATGAGTTAACGGGCTTGGATATTATATCTTTAAAAAATCTATTATTAAAAAAATATACATGTAAATGGTATCTAAATGTCAATTTTGTGACAATATTGATACCATCAATCATTTGTTTGTGTCTTATAACAATGTCTGGTTCATCTAGTTCTATTTGTTGTTATTTTTAAGGTCATAATCGAAAGATACATGACTATTTCTCACATTATAAGGAGTAGGTTTTGGTCTATTCAAAAGGAAGTTCATGCTAAAACTAGTTTCCCCGTAATTATTTGTAGGGTCATATGAGAATCTAAGAATAAAGCAAATTTCAATGGGCTCACCAATTCAGCTAGTTCTTCTGCCAAATAAATCAAGTATATTATAACTAGTATCGATCATGCTAACATGCTAAAGAAAAAACATTGGTTCAAAGACGAAAATGTTTCTATGGAGTTGGATTGCTATAATCATTTAAAGAACAAAAGGAAGTCTACTCACCTTACTTGGTCTTTTCCTCTTCCTGGTAGGTTTGTGTCATGTTTAGCTAACGGTGAGGCTAGTGGTGTGGATATTATTAGAGATAGTAAGGGTGAAATTTTACATGGGTTTGGTAACTTATAAGGCAAACTAAATCATATTATGGCTGAGGCTAGAGACCTCTTTGAGGGTGTCCAGATTTGTAAGAACAAAGGACTTGATAGAGTTGATATTGAAACTCACTCTCAAATATTAGTTAAGTTTCTCTCCTCTGGTAAAATCCCTTGGACCCTTGAGCCTCTTCTAAACAGCTTTGGGCGCCTACTTTCTTTATTAATGGTTATATCCCACATATGTCGAGACCAAAACAATGTTGTTGATTGGCTTGCTAAGTGGACTCTAAACTATAAAATAAAGTTAGAATTCATACTCTGAGACTCTAATTTCAATTGAGTGATATCACTCAGCTCGAACGTATTGGGATGGGTTACATCAGGATGGAAACTTGAGATTATTGACTCTAAATCATTAGTTTTTTTATTTAATCCTTATTTATAAACTCCTAATACCAGCTCACAAATATATCCTGACAAGTGTATAATAGTTTTCTCACTGATTTTACAGATACCAAGCAAGGCAATGAATAATTTCTAATGAAGAAGAAGATTCAATAATTACCTTAATGAAATAACTATGTAGTTCAAAGAAATGGTCTGATGATTCAGTTTCTAAGCTAAAATCCTAGCTCATCACCTTTCCTTTTTAGTTCTTAATTTGAGGAATCATCGCAACGTGGACTTGTCGGTCTGGAGTAAATATTAGTATTTTCATCATCGATTCATCGTGCTTTCAAAGTAGTGATGGAAGATTTCTCTTACTATGAGGATCAAAACTCTATGAAAGATGAAGAAGAATTTAATAATGAGCCGAGTAAATCCAGAAAATTAATTTAAGCATAAATCAAAGCTAATGGAAAGAGTACACGATTAATGAGCTCATTGTCTTTCTATAATTGATTCATTTCCATAAATCATTGAAGGAAGAATCGTGATGAGTTCTGATGAAATTTGAGGAAGATGATTCAAATTCTAAAAAACAAGAGGTCTTCATTAAGCTATTAGCAATCTGAATGGAATCAATCGAATTCAGATCACCTTCTTTTGTCTGAAGGTTCTCAATAATTTGACAGTCTCTTAACAATTAAGTTGCGTTCTTGTATTAGTTTTCCACACGTGTATCTCTTAGTACTTGTTGAGTACTTCATTGTATCCAAACTCTCTTTATCAAATAAAAAAATTTCATTTTGATTATGAAAAACCCTTCCAAACCAAACTAGTTTAATAACATTTTTAGAAATTATCAAAGTCAAGAGATAAAAGTATTTTTTATATATAAGTTAGTATCAAATCGTCAATAAAGGTATTATTGTAGGATTACATGAGTTTTATATTTGTTGTTACATTTGTTGTTACATGTATAGGTAAGAATTATTAAAACTTTCTAGTGCTTGAGTTGTGACTTAGTTGCAGAGACGTATGCTAAATCTAATGGCCGAGACAAACTTTCGAATATGTACTGATCGGAAGCAGGCTGGTTCGAAACAGGAGTTCTGAAGCAAGCTGGACCGTAGCACCATTGATGAGCCGAAGCGGAGTTTTCTATTTTCCAAAGTTTTTTTATATTAATTGTGTTTTATATTTTCGTCTTCTTATATTAATTAAACTCATTATATTAATTAAATCTTTTATATTAATTAAAAATTTCTATTTATGAAGTTTCATATATTAATGAAGTTAAAGTTATTTGAGTCATTAATAAATGAACTTTAATCTAGAGCGTTTAATAAAGAATTAAATTTTTCCGTAAACCTATATATAGATATCGATAATCATATGCAATGTGCGTGTTATTAGAGCGTCTAATAGAAGATTTCTATTAGGTATCTCACTCTGATTCCATGTCCATATTCTTGATAAAAACATAATATAAGGAAAACAAAGAGAAAAGAGAAAATGTAGCTTGTTATTAGTCCTGTTATCGGATGGGGTCGGTTCGAGTTTGGACTGTACCGAGACGATTTGGTAAACTACCAAATCGGTCGAGTATGGATTACTAAGCAAAGGGAGCCAAATATTATGGACCAAAACCAGCTCATTAAGAGTCGAGTCGGTCCGGGTTTGAATTGGACTAAGACCAATTCGGTAAGATATCGGGCAGGTCGAGCCCAGATCGCTAACCGAAAGGAATCAAATATTATGGACCAAGACCGACTCGTTAAGAGTCGAGTCGGTATGATCCGGTCCGACACTTAGCGGGCAAATCTATTAGTTTATCATAAAAAATTTAGTATTTTAGTTAAAAATAGACACATTAGGCTGGTAACCAAGCGGACCGGTCTAGATCGATAAGAGACTTAGTCCAAAATTTTAGCTCCAAAATCGCTCCCTAAACTATCCGAACAGATCCGAAACAAACCTTACGGATTTGATCATATATATATATATATATATATATATATAAAATAGATTTAAATAGTTACTATCTACTTAACCATTAGTCAGTTTAAACTAAGTTATAATTCTACCTGTTGAATTATTGAATCCGTCTTATAGTCTGAAAACTTACATAAACTAAGTTAATCATAGCTTGATTGTGAGATAAGATTTATGTATGGATTATGCATCGCTTTAAGTTAGATTATAGTTCTACAGTAATGTATAAAAAAGGATTGTAAGAGCATCCGGACATCTAAATCTAAAAATTTGATTAGTCTATGAAGAATTTTCATCATCTAAAATTTTGAGATTATCAAATAATCGAACAACCTTTTTCATAATAATGTTGGTTTTTAGTTTGTAGGTGGAAGAAAAAAACAATGAACAATTGTATAGACAATTTCTATAAATTTAATTATCTAAAATTACACAAATATTTTGCTTCGAAAGTAAAAATTGTGACAAAAAATTTAAATTTGTTATCTGGCCGTATAACTAGTGTATAGGATGCTCTTGCTAAAGTAAAATGCTCTAAAATTATATTTATGTAATCTAAATCACCAGATCCAGATGAAGGGCTTAAGTAGTCCAAAGTCTAGACCTATCTTTCTATTCACGAGCTTTCATCGTTTTGCTTTAAAAAAAATGGAATTCTTGGATATTTGAGGGTTCAGATGATACAGAAAAAATTACTGTGTCAGAGAAACTAAACATATAATAAAGTTTTAAAACATAGTAGAAAAGGGAGAGACAAAAGTGTAGTCCGTACTGGAATATGTATTTAGGCTTCAAAAATTTGTATATATGAAAAGTGAGATAAACATGAAAACCATCCAAAAAAATTGGACAAAACCACATCATTAAGAAGACAAAACAATCCAACTATTACATAGAAAAATAAAATGGACAAAGCAGCAATTTTAAAATTGCATACAAACCAGTGAAGTGAAATTATAAGAAATCCAAAATATGCTAAAAATCTATAGTAATGAAAACAGAAATTATTCTTCCTGCTTCACTTTGTTAAGATACAAGTCCGTAAGAATTGCTTCGGAGTTACTCATCGAGGCCTTCAGCAACTTCATAGCCTAGCAGGAACAAAGGATATACAAATGTTAACATGGAAAACATATTAGTATCAATATCTAGAGAGTGTACTTAGGAAAAAAGATACCTCTTCCTTTGCCTTATAACATTTCCTGGAGGTGAGATTTGGGTGTCTTCTTTAAAAAATATTTCTATTAAACTGATTAAATTTATTTTACAGAAAATAATTTAGCTCAAAAAGTTCGCTTGTTTCGGTTTTTAATGAATACAAAATTTTACATCAACTTCTTTTATAATAATAAAAAAAATTGTAAAAAATAAAATGCATTCAATTTATTAACAATTATATTATAAATATAATCTGAAAATTAGTAAAGTATTTAATTTCTATATAAAATAAGTATTTTAAATACTTATTTTTTATACTCTGTAAAAATATATATATATATATATATATAAAATATATAATATATTTTTACTTCTTTTTTTTCCATAAAAAGTTTGGGCTTTATTCATCAAAATTTGAAAGTACAGGACCAATTTATAAGACTACTCAAAGTATGAGCCTAATACAAAGGAGGGAATTTCAAATTCAAAAACTCTTTATCTTCAACCTTGGCAGCTTCAACACCATCTTCGACTTAACTATATATATATATATATATATATATATATATATATATATATATATATATATAATATAATATAATATAATATAATATAAAGAGAGGGGCGAGACTGAAGTAAATTATGACCTTCCATGAAGCTAGTCGTTTATATTAAGCTAAAATTGAAATCTGAAGCTGTCAGATAATAGTTTGAAACGAAATTGTTACTGAAGCTTGTCGTGTATATTAAGCTAAAATTATTGATTTTCAACATTCACTTGCATGAAGCTGCAAGACTTACATTTGAGCTCAGTGCATTATGGAGTACAAGAAAACTGATCTCTAAAAACCTATAACCGCCTTATAGCTGAAAAACAAGAAAGATAACCTCCTTGCATAATAATAAGTCGTATAGATCGACTGTACGAAACCATTCCATTTAGGCTACAAATCCGCAATATCATTCAGCCTGAACAGGAACTTAGTTGTAGCCATCTCCTACAAGAATTACAGCAGAGTATATACAGTTGTCAGAAAATAAATTAAAAAAGTATCCCTTTGAAACAAAATTAAATTCCACATTTATATCATTTCAAAATAGTCTAACAGGTAGGGATGGTAAACATTGACCCGACCCGCCCAAACCCATCCTGCTTGGTTTGATCTGTCCCGAAACAATTCCGGGTCAGGTCCGGGTCACAGAATATTAACATGGGTGGGTATGATTTTTTCCTTTTAAAACACAACCGGAGCCAATAATAAGAAGGTTTAATCTATATATAAAGCCTATTTTATAAATAAATAAATAAATTAACAATTGTTTTTTCCTAAAAACAATATACTTGATAGTAAAAAGAGCCTTTCAAATTCTTTTTTACAAACTGTGTTCTTCGAATCAGATCAGATCCAAATTCGATATAAAAAAATCTGGTGGGTCATTCACAGGGTGGGACAGGTTGAGCCAACAAATCTCCAAGACAGACTAGAGTTTAAAACCTTGACCCACACGAGAGGAGGATTGGACTGGGTTTCCTATTTTAAGAGTTTGGGTCAGGGTTGGGGCAAGCCGGTTCGGCCCTAGCCCAGCCCATTTTCATCTCTACTAACTGGGTTACGGTTCTTGATCAAGAACATGCAGAGTTCTGTCCAGCCTAGTCCAAGTTATGCTTAATTAATTACATATATTTATTAGGTAAACATGCATTGTATGCTCTTAGCAACATAACTACTGAAACAATAGACACTTGTTCTTCTACATATAGATACTTCTATGTACTGATGATACTAATTCATGAGAGTTAGATGCCATGTAATAAATAAATAGGTCGAAAAGAGCACATATGTATCTTTCTTCTACATACTGATACTAGTTATGAGAGTACAATGCCATGTCATAAATAAAGAGGTCCAAAAGAGGCCATTTGCATCTCAGTCGAGAGACATCATATTAGGTAAGTCGAATTTGCCAGTTTGAAGTTTATAGGCGAGTAAACTCAACTGATTAAGAGACAAAATAAGCTAACCATACTGAAAATCAAAAAACCTACCTCTACTAGCAGCACTCCTGTAGTGTTTTCAGTAATTCAAAAAATTCCTTAGGTTCCCCGTCTTCCTTTACAACCTGCTCAATGCCAATAATATTATTTTGAAAAACCATGGAAGCAAAAATTGAATAGATAAATTATCACATAGAAGTCACAATATTCTACCTTGATAGGTGTATTGTCCGGCAGACCCAATTGAGTTAGAACATTATACCCAGCTCGTTCCCAAGTCATCTCATCTGGATTTTCTGATTCTGTGTTGCTATCTAAACTACCTTGCGTTTCATCAAGTTGGAACGCCTTTCCTACCCAAAAATGCAAAATCCCGGTCTCAGTGTGTTCCAAACCTATACATGGAGAGAAAATTGCCACTGCAGATTTTGAATCTAAATGACTCGCTCCAAAATCTGTTAGCTTCTCTAAACTGGGCCAGCGTAATGCCAAATGATGCGTACGGTTACAACTTTGCGATACACTATCGATATCTGACTCCTCCGATTCATCTCCGTTCATATAATTACCTCCCTTCTCACTGCAACCACTGACAGAGGCAGCTTCTTTCTGACATGAATAAGTATTGACTACCTTCCTAGGAGATATCTTTAGATCACAGTTTTGAGTTGGAGATATCTTTAAATCACAGTTTTGAGTTAAAACGGTGTCTCTACATTTGGTACAATCCTTCAAATCAAAAACAGCATCTATACTATCTGGTTGACATACAGTAGAAGTACTATTTTGTATCCTGATGCCATCTGCTTGTCCATAAGTAATACTTGATTGGGTCTTTGTGACTTTCGTACTTTCAGTTGTCCCAGGCAGCTTGAGTGATTTAGACATGCCACCTCGACGTTCCGCGAGTGAAGTAGTAACTTTCTTACAATCCGAGACCTGAGGGTGAGACAGGGATGACATACAGACAGCATCTTCTTCTGGACTATTAGTCAGAGAAACGTTGGTTGGTTGAATCGACAAATTAGAAAGGCCAGATAATGTTGAAGACAAAGGAATCGAATACAAACCAGCTGAAGGAGAATCCAGAGGGGATTCTGGAAGATACTGCAAACTAGTATTTGAATCAGAAGATAATGAATCTGGGGAATGGAAAGGAGGTGAAGAAGACGACAAAGACAGTGTCGATGAAGGAGATAAGGAACGAACGAGCATCATCGAATCAGAGTACATCCTAGAGAAAGATACCTTGGGAGCTGAGACAAACTCTTTCATGAAATTAGCTGCAAACTTCTGCCTAAGGACGCTCCAGCTGTTTTCTTTAACCGGAAGGTGGATTTCATACTCATTCTTAGATAAGGCGGAAGGAGGGAGAAAACCTCCAGTAATAGCTTTCTGAAAAATTTCAAAATCAATATTGTATGCGTCCACTTTTCTTTCACCAGCAGAAATTTTGGCCTTTGCTTCCATCACAGGTATTAGGTTTGTAAATATACTCCAAAAATAATAAGGTTCATCCCCATCCTTCACCACTAAAACTGGTCTTTGAACTCTCTCATACCGAACTATCTGAGAAACAGCTCCTTTGGCATCTTTCTCCATGGAAGTTTCACATTTATTACCGATCCAAAGGTATATTGCATGGCGTACATGGATAATAAATGCACCTCTTGAATCAAGAGCGGAAGGAGATGGATCGTTCAGCATCTTAGGGACAAGATGCAACGGATCATAGGGAGAGTGTGGGGAGATTCTATACATCCTTAGTGACGAATCAGGGCTGAACGGAGCAGCTTGAACTCGCTTTTGGCACTGTAATAACTGGCAAGCGAAACCCATATTCGGATCAGCAATACCTCTTACTGCTTTCACAAACTGAAAAGCGTCGTTGAAACTTTGCCTTTCTCTCCACATAAGATAAGCAATGACCAACGAAGTAGAACGTGATACCCCCTGGGAACAATGGACATAAACCCTTCCATTTTGTTCCTTAACATCTTCAAAGTAATCAAAAACGTCATAAATAATACTAAGAATATCCTCCGATGAATTATCCTGCAGCCAAAGGGTTCTATAAACAAAATCTGACTTAAAATACTCGGAACAAACAGAACCTGCACAATTCAAAATATGGGTAATCCCGTTCTGTTTGAGTAAATCCATATCTCTTGCAACAGAACTTCCCCCAAAGGATACGTGTTCGGCGACTTTTGAGCATTCTTTATCAAATAATGAAATCTTATCGGTTCTACCATACTCACAGCCTCTATCTGGGTTCTGCTGTATTGTGGACAAATCAAGCTTTAACCTCTCATTATACCTGTTTCCACTCGGTGTTGGTGGTTGTGGCCATTCACCTATATCATCTGAACCAGCCTTTGGCCACTCGTCTAAACTCCGGCGAGCAATAGATAACGGCTGTAACGGAGGCAAACAGGACCTTCCTTTGCAATTCTGTTGAGATCTAGGTGTTAATGGGGCAATAGGATATTTGTATGTTTCCCCATTACTACCAGTAGGATCACCTAAAAATTGCTCTTCATTTTCAGGGTTCTGAGGGCAGCTCCGGGAAGCAGACCATGAGGCTGAACGCCAGAACAATCTCCTGGAATCAGCAACCCGAGGACTATCAACTCTATCATCTTTCCCCATCATGCCCACTTGAAATATCAATACAATCTGGATCTAAACAACAAAAATTTAAAAAATTTAGTCTGCGAGCATATCTGAGTTAAGCATCTGGATAAAGAAACTGCATGAACCAATCTATTTACTTTAATAGCCTGCTTCTATTGAACTCTATTGAAAGTTTAGCTTTTCTCATCAATCAACTCACACATGACACAACCCAAAGTATAAATAAATAAATAAACAAGCTAGAATATTCACCTCACAAACTCAAAAACCCCATCTAGATCTTATGGCAGTGTCATGATCTGACACATCCTTATCAGATAGTGAAGGATGAGCATAAACAAACTATTAAAATATGAAAAAACAATCCCATGACCCATGTCCTAGTAAACACAAGGTAAGCACCACTGAAAATGCAAAACACAAGTAGCCAAAAGTACTACAACTTCCATGAAACTTAAATAAACACTAAGAACTAACAAAAGATATTCACAGACAAGTCTCTAACAAAGAACCCAGAAACAAAAAATTGATAATAGCACCGTGAAATCAAAAGCTTGTTTTTACATATCTGACAACAAATTCACATAAAAATTAAACTGCTAAAGTGATTATCTAGGGTTTACAAGTTAGATAAAGAAAGGACATAGAAACTTACTTGAGTTGTGCAGGAGACGTTGAAAAGTAGATAAGAAGAATTGTTTGTGAGAGAGAGGTCCTTGCTTAAAGCGACTCGGAACTCAGAAAGTTGCCATTTTTGAGTGAAACATCACATGTTTGACGAATGGGTCCCTAACAGTACAAAATAATCATTTTTTCTCTTAATTGCTTTTAATTCCAGTCGGTTAAACAATTTAGTGTCGAGTTATTACTAAGTTACATAGATCTTACTAATTAATTTGGTTTATAAATATTCAATTATTATATAACTAGTTTTTACTAAGGAATGTAACTAAGGGTATACCATACGGTCCATACCGATACTCATGTCTCAATTTTTTCATACCATAAGATGATTTTAAATTATTGTGAGGTATCGAGTGTTTTAATTGGTGAGCTAGAGAAAAAAGACATATTCCAATATATTTTTCATCAAATTTATTTTTCTAAACTCAAATTTCAAAATTTTAAAATATAATTTTCACTCCCGCTACTTACCAGACTGATATTGACACAAAAACTTACCCAAAATTTAAAAAAAAATTTAAAGTTAACTTTAAACCCTAACATTTTGCTATTTTAACACTAACATTTTACTATCCAAAATTCTAAAATCTACTACAAAAAATCAAACGACGTAATAGTTATGGAAGATGATGAAATGGACGTCCAGTGGACGAGGAGTACGCATATCGAATGAAGGTAACGATTTGAACTCTAGTTTTTGTTTTCGTATGAATCGTGCATCTTACACGATGAATATAGTGCATGTCGCACGAAATGCGCGACCAGAACTCCAGTGCTCGTAAATCTTCATACAACCATAATATTTCAGTCACGATTCTTCATGCGACGCGAATGTTTTACTTGTCGCGCGAAGCATGCGACCACTCTGATATTTTTGGTTCATGCTATGCGATTTTTGATATATCAAGTTTCATTATTATACTGTTATTGCTTGTAGGAAGAACTAGGTCAACTACCATATATGGATGCAGATTACGCAAAAATCTTCACACCGGATAGGTTATTTATGAAAGATGAATTTGATGCTTTTATGTACGAGAAATCGAAGAAGATTAAGTTCGTCACCATTACAAAGCTATATGATAGTGGGAAATGGGGAAGAACTCCTAGATTAGATTATGTTTTGCGAGAGGTACAGTATTTTCATATCAAAAGCAAAGCCGGAAACTTTAAAAAAGTGTAAGTCTACGAAGAAAAAATGTAATTGTCTGTTCGTGTTAAAAGTTCATCTGATTGACGTACTAACCATGCAGTGGCGTTTGGAAGTGGTAATCTGTAAAAACAATCACGAACCTTATGTTCGCTTAGACGGTCATTCTTGCGCTTGTATGCTAAAACTGGATGAAGACGAACTAGTTCGTAGTTTGTCTTACCTTGGTTCACGTCATATGGAGATATATAGTGGTTTGAACAATGGAAACCCGAAGAATCTTCGAACATGCGTGCAATCCATATTTATCGCTAAAAACATTGGGATGTTGAGCACGAGGGACAAACTCAAATGCAATATTTGTTGCCCAAATTGAGGGAGCATGGATACTCCACGTAAGAGCGGTTGAAAGACGATTCAAAAGTGATCACCGATTTCTTTTTCGCACATCCCACGAATATAAACTTATTGCGTACATTCCTTAATGTGTTATTCATGGATTGTACGTACAAGATGACAAGACATAAGATGTCGTCATCAGAGATTGTTAGAGTAACTTCGACTTCGATTATGTTTAACGTTGCGTATGTGTTTATGATCAAGGAGAAGATACCGAATTATACAGGGGCTTTGGGTACTCTTCGTGGTTTGATGATGGATAGTGTGTGTGCACTTGTGAGTGCTATTGTTACCGACTGAGAGTTAGCTCTCATGCGATCTATCGAGAAAATATTTATGGGCACACCCCACTTGCTATGCACGTGGTATATTGGTAAGAATATTTTTGGAACGATTTCAAAGTTATTGCACGATGATGTGATTGCAAAATAATTTTTTGAGTTTTATGGCTACGTAGCCGGAGCGAACACGGTCGAAAGTTACAAAAAACATCTAGCTACATTGAATAAGATGTTCGCCTCTTATCCCAAGTGTATTGATTACATTAAAAGAGTTATACGCCACCGATGAAGCGAGTCAATGTGTGCATCTGTATTACCGTAGGTTTAAAAAATTTATGCAAATTATGTCGGTTAGAAAAGTGAATCTGAACGAGATACCACATATTATCGATTTGACCAATTATGAAAATTTAATTTCATGTTTTTTTATGGTTTTCAGACTTTTTCCTTTTTTATATTTTTATTAACTTATAGATTTGATGTTTATTAAATTTGAAATTTTATATGTTTATTAACATATGGATTTGATGTTATTATTATTTCCCACCAATAATTGATTCTCACATTTTTATTAACTCCTGCATAATCTTATTTTTCGCCAAACATTGTTTCTCGCCACCCATTGGTTCCCACCAAAAATTTAGTCTCGCCAAAAGTGATTGTCTCCCACTTCTATAAAAGGAAGCCTAAATCATTACCTAAGATTTAATCTACCAAACATTCTTGAATATAAAAAAACATAAGGGTTTTGAAGCATGAAGTTTAATGTAGACGAACACTATCACTTGCTTCAAGCGGTGAAGTTTGTCACCTTAACAATGTCTAAAGATACGATTAATTCATTTTTTGATCTAGTGCTATGTAGGATGTATTTTTATTATGGCCAATGTGGAGTGGTAAATCATCCACCGCACAGTCGTGACGAAGTAAAAAACAGGTACAATCGTGTGAAATATGAACCATTGCAGTGTCTATTGTACATGCAGTACAAAATTAAGCAAGAAGCTACTGAAGTGTAGTAGATGAAAGTTACTGATTTAATTACCATGGCTATGATAGCATATCTCGAGGATATGATTGCGAAAAGAGAAGATGCAATGACGAACTCATCACTCGTTGAAGATAAATATGGGATACGACTTTGACTTGTAAGTTTTAGTCTCATTATATTCTATTGCTTTTAAGTTTTATTCGACGTTGTTATGGTGTTTTTAATTGTGAGTTTTATTGGATTGTGTTATGTTGTTTTTTATTTTGATTTTTATTGTACTATGTAACATTTGATCAATTGAACTTTATTTTGTTTTAAGTATTTCATTTCGCACAAAGTATGAGAAAACTTAGTCTTATGTTGCATATAATATGCGACCATAGGTTTAAAATTTGGCTCATGAAATTGGACAGAGAAGGTGTATTTGCATATAGTATGCAACACCATTATAGGTGTGTCGCGCGCGACAGGTTGTGTTCTCGTCGTGTGTGGGATCTACATAAATTTTTAGCATTGTTTTTCAAACATATACATCATTTTTGCATAATTTGTGTGATGCGTAGGCAATACGTTCGCATAGTCCATGCGACGCGTTAAAAACAAGATTTTCTTGCTATTTTTATTATGTATACTTTGTATTTTTTAGTTTACTTAGTTTGTAATAATCGTAGTTTACCAATAAGTATAGTAATATCTGAAGATTATATACTTTTTTAACTACTAGTTAGTTGTCATAATAATAATCTAGATTATATTAACTTAGTGAAATAACTTACTCGAAAATACGAAAATGTAAAACTCGTAGTATATAGGAGAATTAGTAAAAAAACCTGTAATCATACATCAGAAGTCATAAATATCGTATAACATGCATATGTAAAACATCGGGATACAAGTCTTAAAAACGTAACAAAAAACTAAAAAGCACTTGTTATACAAACACACAAGTCACAGACTTCTACATCTCTCAGAATCCTAACCATCTCAACCGCATTGTCTAACAACTCATCGTACAACAATGTGTCTAGTCGTGGCCCAAACTCATCGATCTGATCATATCCCTTGAGGTCAACACCGCCCTGAGTGTGCACCTGATGCCATTTACCAGTATACGTATCATCACCAACCAAAGCAGGGTTAGACACTATAAACCACAATTTATTTTTTATCCAAACAGGGTACATTGTGTCCATATTGTCCTATCCATACTTATATGGCGCACCTAGACTGGTGAAGAGATGGTGTTGCCAATTCGGCCACAACAAAAGATCCCAAGCATACTTTTGAACAGTTTTCTTACTAGATTTTCTAGGATCAGTCGACGTATCTGGAACGATATGAGCTGAATGTGGCTCATCTAACGAGTGACATGATCTAGGTAATAAGGCTCAATAACGTCAAACAACTTGAGCATAAGATCAACTCAAATGACCGTATAAAACGGACGCACACCCCGTAGATAATCATACGAAAGAAAATTCACCTGAAAGAAAAAATATAGCTAACAAACATGAATAATACAAATATTATATAACATAACGTTGAAATAAAAAATATACAACTTACATCTAATGCAGTGCAGATTGATAGTTTGTGCCTCAACTTCAAGAGAACCACTTGCGAAGAACACACTTTCTGGGGTGCGTAGCGACATATATGTGGTAACTCTAAAGCGTACCTACTAAATAATGGAGCATTAAACGACCTGAAATGTTCAAATATCCACACCTCTAACAGTCCTATAAATTCACCTATATCAATGATGCCATGCGTAGATACCTGGTTAAGTGAGTGATATAACTGTACCAAGACGATTTGACCCAGTTTTACTGATCCATAATCTGGTAACGGTTAACAAAGTGTAGGTAATCTAATAAAATACTATTTCCAGTTGTTTTCCACAAATAGTGGATCCTAATATATATAATATATACGTAACCAATTCAACCAATATATACGTGGCGTGATCTACCCTAGAATCGTAGCCCTACTATCACTGTACCGTTCATGCGTAAAAATAATACGCAACCAATTCAATGTCAAACTATTACCGTTCCTAAGGTTTTTGACCAGATTGGATATTCATACACCAAGCATACTATGATAAGTGAAGCATTTCTCTGTCTCATCATCAAAAGTTAAAACGTCGAAAGGCACATCTGTGAACGACAAACTGGTGATGACGTGGAGGTCGTCTAGAGTGACCGTCATCTCGCAAATAAGAAACTAAAGAATGAAATTTCCTCATGTCACCACTCTAGCAAGACCTTTATCAACTGGAGGTTGGTATACCAACGAGATAGTGTGTGGACGAGGGAACAAATTATAGTCTCCACGACCTTAGCCTGTACCCGCATATGATGCTTGAAGTCCCATTTACAGAGACTGTCATACATCGATAACCATCGTAAGTTGACTCTCTCATACATTATGTATTAAGCATAAAAACTCGTAAATTTAAAAAATGTTTAACAAGATTAAGTTAGAAGTAAGCAAAAAAGTTGTTTATTAGAAAAACTTACATCTCCATGGTATACAATAAACGCCTCATGTAGGGCATAATCGGCATAAAGACCGGGTATGTGTAGAAATAAAGCGACGAACTCTGTATCTACCTCCGTATCGACCTCAGGTGTGGCATGTGAAGATGAACCTACACCATTGTTGTCAGTTGTAGCCCAACTAGCGTGATGGTTGGTATATGTACCACCACCATGCAAGCATCGTTTTGTACGCGTCCCTGGAGAAAGTTCCTCGGTCGGGACAAACTCCCTAAAAACCAGTGTAACGGGGGCTGTCTCACGGCTACAGTGCTTATTAACCATCATTTTTATACGAACTATCCCTGAAAAATCAACAAATATCAATAATTAAAAAAAAGAAACAATGAAACATGGAAGTTACTGATTTTTGTATCACTTGGCACAAATATCACTTCTTAACTGTATCGCATGCGATCTGGGTAAGTCCAGTCGCACACGAACACTAGTAAGCTAAGTCGCATGCGACCAGTACTATAATTGTGTCTCATGCGATACACAATCACCTTGTTCGGACGATATATGCGACTAACACTTACCTGGTGGCAGATGTCATGCGACAAGAACCTGTCAACAAACCAACACCCTGAAAACTCGAGACCTACAAATACAGAACCATTCTTCTCAATATAAAATCCAAAACACAGATCCGTATCTAACAAACAACCCTATACTATCAATTTAACATACCAAGAACCACAATCATGCCAAAATCCAAGTTGTCTTTTAAAAAACCTTTTGTTTTACATTTACACAGCGAAATCAGAAAAAAGTACAGTAGGAGGATAAGATAGAATACCTATATCTTGTTATGAGTTCATATTTTTGAAAGAAGGTGCTTTAATGTTTTGGTAGATTATGGTTGTTGAGAGGTTTCGAAAGATTTGAGAGAAAATAGAGAAAAATTGTGAGAGTTCTATCAAAAACATTATATACCTTGTTTTTCTGCGAGGATTAAATTTGTCATAAAATAGATGAGATATCTATCAATTAGTTGTAAGATCCAACCCTGTGAGATCCAACAAAATGTGGTTTTTTTAGCCTGCCTTTTTTTAATATTACATTGGTATACAATATCAATTATGTGATAATATTTTAATGTACAAATTTTTAAATAAAATATATAATTTGAATTTATAACTATAAAAATTATATTTTAAAAATATTTTTAATAATATAAAAAAGTTTATAAATTGGGTTGTATTAAAATAAAAATACAATCATACAAATTATGATATTTCTAATAATAATTATATAATTTTACATCAATAAATTTCATCTCAATTTAAAATTCAATTATGCACTGATTGACAATGTATAAATTTTAAATCCACGTACCGTATCTGATGAGTCCAGATTATGTCACCATGTTTTATGGGAACCGGACATGGTCAATTCGGACAAAGTCTACCTAACCGGACAGGGGCAGTTCAGACACCATCATCCATTGGACTGTACGAACAGAACTAAAGTATTTAATACCTAATCACTTCTTGACTAAGTTGCTTGTTTTCCCAACTTAGAACTAATGGGTCCTTGAATTCGACCCGGGTCCATTAAACACGACCCGAAAGCCCATAAGGCCCAAATATAAGGGTATAAATACCCAACCACCAACATTAAATGAGGGTAATGAAAATTAAATACAATCAGGCAGCTTAATTCTCCCTCTACACTCTACCCAAGCATTAAATACTCACAAAACTCCACTAAACTCTAAACCGAAATTACAAACTTACCCTCAGACAAAAATAAACCACACCAGTATCAAAGATCTATGAGTCTAGTTTATAATGACAAAATTATCATATTAAAATAAAATTTATAAGAGAAAGTTATTGCATTTCTCGTAACAGCCGTGGTAGTTGTCAAACAATTATCTTGCATCATCATAATTTTGATCAAATTAAAAGATAATTCTGTATTAATTTATAACTCAAATTTTTTAATTCCATATATGGTTGTGAAGATCTATGAGTCTAGTTTCTAACTAAAAAATTATCATATTAAAATAAAATCTCTACACAAAGTTATTGTATTTATTGTAACAGTCATTTGAAGTTGTCAAAAACATATTTTGTATCAAAAGATTATAGATAAAATTAAAATATAATTATGTACTAATTTAGAATATTTAAATTTTGATTCTTCATATGGTTGCGAAGATCTATGATTCTAGTTTCTAATAGAACAATATCATCGTAAAATAAAATGAGCAAGGCTATATCTAGACCCCATTTGGCTATAACGAGACCTTAAATCAAACTTTTTATTTTATTTTATGTGAAGTGACCATTTTACCTATCATATAAAACCAAGTTTTCAACCAAAAATCTAAACAATTTCCGTCCTCTTCTCCAACCAAACTTCTCTCTAAAACTAATATAATACCCAAAGAATTAATTACATTAAAACCTAACAATTTTCTTCCTCTTCTTCAACAAAACTTCTCACTACTTTTTAATTATGTTTTAATATCAACTTGTGGAACTTTCCAATTTTTTATTAGCGTAAAAAGAATGAATCACACTAGTCGAAAAGCCTACTTGATAATAGGTTTTCTATTAATATAAGAATTTTTTTTATGACAACAAAAATTACATTGTTCAAAGAGAAAAGTATCAGTAAATACCTACTCAGCTACGTAATCACCAACTAGTACCAAATGAGGATGGTGATAATTGGTACCTCAATTTAATAATTGGACAAAAATACCTTCGAGTATATATACCCGTTGGTACTTTACTAGTACTAACCTGAGAGTTGTTTGAAAAATTAACCTGAGAGTTTTTTTGAAAAACATACCTGAGAGTTGTTTGAAAAACTAACCTAAGAGTTGTTTGAAAAACTAATCTGAGAGTTGTTTGCAACTCTCTCTATTTCCTGAGAGTTGTTTGCAACTCTCTCGATTTCCTAAGAGTTGTTACTGATGAAATTTTATTTTTTAAAAAAATAAATAAAATATCATCAATGTATCTAGTTTTGTTCATTTAAAAAAAACAAAAACGATGGTACTTTTTTTTCTTTTTCCGAGCTCCGGTTTGAAAGATATAGATCTTTTAACCATAAAATAAAAATAAAAAGTAAGAAAGATAAATTTTGGTTACGTGGTTGTTGATGAAGGGTTAAGGTAGTTAGGGTATTAAAATAATGTTAGGTATTAAGTGGTAATTAGGTAGTTAAGATGAATATTAAGAGGTAATAGAACAAAGCTTGGGTACTAGATGACAATATAATAGTTGAGTGGGTACCTTAGGTGCAATTTCAATTTTTCAAATTTGTCTAAAATTTAAAGCAACTACATAATGAAGAGGAGACGAAACCATTGAATCCTTGAAAATTTCTCAAATAGAGAGTCCAATGCGGTACACATACATAGTAACGAAGACTATAAATTAGAACCATAACAGATCTTCAACAGGTTCAATTGGATGCAACAGCAACCTTCCTTGGTGTCGCTCGGGTACCCTCCCTGAAGCCACTCTTGAACCTACGGGGATGATGATGGAGATACCTCATCCTACCCGTACCAGTTGTCTTCCTTCTCATTATCTTCTCACTCCAGTTGTAAGTCCTTTTGCAAGCGGCTGGGAATCCACACCCAGAGCAACGACTATTCTGGAGATGGAAACTTCAGCGACCGCACCTCACACATAGGGTGTGGGTTTTGTTCCTTCTCTTACCGAAACTGCATGTTCCTTTTCCCATTGATTTAGTTGGAGAGAAACCCTAGAGGTTGTAATGAGGTGAGAAACCTTAGAATAACCTGTTAATATAAGAATTTGAATTCGATAAAAAGAAATAAAAAAGAAAGGAAAACGAGAAAAGAGAGAAGAGAGATAGTGGGCTAAAAAAAGTTTATGTATTAAGGATATTTTAGTAAAATTTGGGATCTCATTATAGCCGAAGAAGGTCTCATTATAACGGGGTCTCATTATAGCCAAAACGGGTCTCGGTTTAGCGTTGTCCAAATAACATTTCTAAACAAAATTATCGTATTTCTCGTACCATATGTCAAACATGTCAAAACCCAACATGCATCAACAAAGTCACATGTAACTCCAAATATATTTGTGAAATTTTTTAAGTTTAACTTATAAATACAAAAATTACCATATTAAAATAACAAATTTAAATATGTCATTTCTCAAAACAAAAAACAAGTTACAAATCAATTTTATACCAATAATTTTTAGATCAAATTAAAATATACATTTACACTAATTAATTCTAAAAGAACTTTACCATACTTACTCTAATATAATATGTTTTGATATATTTTTCATTTTTCATTTTTTGCAATTACTTCCACAAAAGTTATTCTAAAAAATAAATGGCTTATTTTTTAATTCATCTTATATTATTTTAGTTGTGTTTTATTTTTATTTTACTATAATATATTGCAACAAATCATACCGAAACAAAATATTTTGATATTAAAAATACGATATACCGAAATTTTAGTAAAATAATGGTACTGGATTTCATAATAGCGTAGTATTCATAACAATATTAATAATGCGGTTTGGTAGGACAACATTATCGAAATCAAACTTATGATTTTATAGCATTTAATATTCCGCTAAAAATTTAGTTACATATTGGCATTGAAAAACTAATTACTATAATTTCTACCAAAAATGTCGTTTTATATGAAAACATGTTTTTATCTCAGATTATAGCTTACATGTATATAACAAATAAATTAAGTAATTCTACGAGGAGTACCAATTCCACCACCATTTGTCATCTTCTTACCATCCACAAGCAAACGAGAATGTTCGAAGTATCTAACCGGATCATACTAAATAGTAAATAGTACTACGAAAATTTTGGGGCCGGCCAAATGAATATACCCCAAAGAACTACCCCAAATTACCATGATGTACCAAACCACGCCCGCAGTACAGCATATGAGACACTATTTCAGCTTAATAGTAGTTATGTGCCATTAGTCTCTGTGGATATTTGAGCTCTCAGCGCCAGGATTCTATATCACGATGCCAACACCAACTCCGGCACAAGGCGATCTGAACTAGATTTGCTCAAACAACAATGCGACAAAGTCGAGTCATGAGAGTTTTCGATGAAACAAATGGTGGCCAAGGCATACAATGTGAAAATGAAAAGCATACCGCTAAAAGTAGGATATTTGGTGTACATGCAAGAATCATCAGAAGGGAGAAGAAAGTGTTGGGAAAATCTCGGCAATGATCAGGTGAGATTATCAATTCTCCAAAAGAACAATTTACCATAAAGAAGGGAGGAGAAAAGTGTTGGGAAAGCTCATACCGTATTGTTGAATATTAACGCCCCAGACCGTACTACCTGGGAGACATGAATAGTGTCCAAGTTCGCAAGCCCAAAACTTTAAAGACATGAACTCATATTTAAGCAAGTGAGGGATAAAGTAGGTTAAGCTTGAGAAATGCGTCCAAATTATACAACGGAAGTATAAATAGAAGGATATTCAGGTCACCACCAATTATCAAAAGATACCTGTGTTGGATTTTGAAACTTTTGCTTATTGTATTTTGAAACTTTTGCTTATTGTATTTTGTCCGGGCAACACTAAGACGAGACCCGTTTTCTATTTTTGGATTTTTTCGGTGAATTTAAAATTACGAAAATATGTCCACGTATAAAAACCTTGAATTTTTCAACCAACTCACTTTTTACTTCTTCCCCTCTCTCTTTCTACTATTTTCTCTTCAAAATTAAAAAAAAAACAAAAACCCACAGACCCAAACTCCAAAAAAAAAACAGAAATCAACCTTAGTCTGTAGAAGTAAAAACCCAAAAACTTATACTATGGATTTGAGTGACTATAACAACGATTTCAGCTGCAATATTGTTGATTTCCGTTCGGACGGGAGGAGCCGCTAACTGACCATATGGAGAATGCCCTTAATGTAAAAATTCAGTTTTTTGGAACAGATTAAAACCTCGCACGAATTCGTGCTTAGAATTGTACACTTCCACGCAAGAACACGTGTGGAAAATACAAAATCACGCAATTGCATGCGAAGATTTGTTAAATCTTCGCACGCATTCGTGCGAGGATTTGTCATATATTCGCACAAATGCGCGTTGTTTTGTCAAAACTTAGCATAACTATGCGAGATTTGGGTCTGTCTTTGTTTTATATGCCTGTTTATTGCCGAATTTTGCGTTTGTGTTCACTTTTCAAACTGCGAATACATGTATGAAATTGTTTACAACTGATGGAGTTATTTTTGTTGGTGATATGAATAAATGGTGATATTGTGCGGATTTAAGTGATACTGCTTTGTGTAGGAACCAGGAGAAGCACCATGTAACATGGCCGATTATAGCCAAAATTTTATTACGGATAATGTCTACACCAAAGCGGAATTGCTAGCATGGGTTGATAAGGAAAGCAAGAGTATAGGATTCATTGTTTTGGTCGATAGAGATGACGATGGTAGTAAAAACAGTAAAAATCTGCGGCTATATTTTAAGTGCGAGAGGCACGGTGTTTACAAGTCGAAGCCGAAACTGGAGATTTTGAAGAAGCGACGAGATTGTTCATCCAAAAAATGCAGTTGTCCGTTCATGCTAAGGAGCAATCCGGTGTTAGAACTACCCGGTTATTGGAAATTGGTAGTTAGAAATGGAAAACACAACCACCAACCTTTCTTGCACTTGGATGGTCATTCACAGGCGACGAGGCTAAAAGCGGAAGATGAGGAGTATGTTCGTAAACTCATAACAATCGGTTCTCGGCCAAGAGATATATACCGTGGATTGAAGTTAAAAGATCCGGAAAATGTATCTAGTATGCGTACCATCTACAACATGCGGCAAAATCACCATTTGGTTGATAAAGCGGGAAAATCCCAAATGCAACACTTGTTCAGTAAGTTGAAAGAGCATGAGTACTATGTTTGGGAGTGAATCCTTGAATTGTTTTTCGTCCATCCTACAAGCATCGATTTGTTCTGCACTTTTCCTCAAGTGCTTATAATGGATAGCATGTACAAGACTACAATGTATAAAATGCCTTCGCTAGAAATAGTTTGCCAAACTTCGACGAAAAAGACCTTTTGTATATCTTTTGTTTTTATGAGCTCGGAGAAAGAAGAGAACTAAACATGGGCAATGAGCGCTCTGAGGAGAGTGATGGTGAATAACATGTGCGCATTACCAAATATTATCGTCACTGATAGGGAGTTGGCTTTAATGAACGCTATCGATGAGATATTTTCGGATGCAAGCATATGTTATGCACTTGGCATATCAATAGGAACATTAGCTCCTACTCTAAGAAAGTTTTACCGAAAGCGGACATGGGTGAAGAGTTCTTAGAATTTTATGCCACGGTTGCACATTCGACGACAATCGAAGAGTATAACAAAAACATCGCCTAGTTACACCAAGCCTACGCATATTATCCCAATGTTCTCGAGTACGTGATGAAACAATGGATAGACCCTTACGGACACAAATTTATTAATATCTACACGAACAAAATTAAACATTTGGGCAACCACACTAGCAACCGATGAGTTATATTATCATATATATATATATATATATATATATATATATATATATATATATATATATATATATATATACATTAGTTTATTTAACTAATTGTTAGACTTCTAAATAATTTAAGTTTATATTATAGGGGGAGAGTGCTCACTCGAGCCTAAACATGCTCGGCATAAGTCTATGTACGTTTGAGCAATTTTGGGATAAAGTTCACTCGTTGATTTACATTCAACACTCTACCATCTTCGAAACGTTCGAACGAAATTTGTTTCGTCCTAGACTCGCATATAGAGGAGCTATCTTTAGCGACATCAAAGGTAAACTTTCACGTACGACCATAGAAAGATTATAGAAAACTATTAAAAAGTCCGGGGATTTATGGTTCACTCCCGCAATGTGTGGTTGACGGGAATTAATGTTGGGTCTCGTTATAGCGAGACCCCTAATAATGAAACTTACGCTATAATGAGACCCCTATTAATGCACTACTTTATATGCGTAATTTTGTAAGTATTAGGTGTCACAAAATCATTCGTCACTTAGATTGTGTTATCCTTATCTTACAAGTGTCATTTATTGATTGGTCTACTTAGATTACGTTATCTGAATCGTGAAATGCCTTTAAGTAGACGTTATTCGAGGCAATAACAGGTATAGCAAATATAGAATTGTAAAAAATATGTCTATTTGGACTGAGTTAGAAGATGAATATTTGATGAAGGCATCTGTTGAATTAGGCAAAACATACACACAAGAATGGGGAAAACCATATTGGGAGGCAATGCTATGCCAGATGTATTTCCTATACGGTAGGGATGGGGTGTTGCCTCCTAATATTTCAAGGCTTTTGGATGAGGTAAAAGCTAGGTGGTACATGATAAAGGAATTTCGTGTGCATCTCGTTTCCAACCTCAGCGATTTGGAACGTCACATCGCGTCTAAACTGTTCAACTGCCAACTCACAGATACTATAACGGAGGCTTAATTGGATCGCGTCTAGTCCGAATTTGTTACCATCAAGGAAGAAGAAATGCGTCTTGCTGTGGAGGAGTACCAGAATGCAAAAGAAGGAAGGAAGTTGATGAAATGGAAGTGGCCTGATAGGTAAAATACGTTTACTTGGAGTTCCTAGAATAAAGTGTGTTAGTTATTGTATGGGTTATCGTTTTCTTAAGTTTATGTTTAAGTAAGTTCATGTTTCAGTTTGAGTTGTCGTAAAAAAATTGATTTCTTATGTACTTTTACCATGTTTAATGCTACTTTGATGCTGTTTTTAGACTTAAATTTCAAACAATTTTTTTTTGCATGTTATAAAATGATTATATAATTAAAATGTAACAAAATACCATAACACATAATTTAAACTAGTCGTTAAGTACATAAGCATAAAAAGTCTTAAATTATCAACCATGAAAATATAAAATAATAGAACCTAAGAATCAATCCTTATACTCGTTCAAGACGGTAGCACTCGTTCAAAGGTGCACGAAGGTCCTCCAAACTAATGCCAGGGTGGTTCTGCTCATATGGCCTATAAATCGAGTAGGTGTGTAGTCAAATCGTGCAGTCTGGTGGCATGTGTGGGTGCGGAGGGGTTCACCCCTACCTCTGCATCGTCTCGGTGAGTCTCTGGATCGGAAATGAAGTACCACGGGTTTTTTGAAACCCATGCGGAGTAGATCAACGTAGTACCATCCTCTTGACCCGGAATATAATGCCCACCTTGCAGACTAGGGTTAATACGGTGGGACTCCCAGTTATCCCAAGTGAATGCGTCCCAGTTGTAAAGAGTATTCGCACGGTGAAGCCTACTAGAACTCATAAGAATGGAACGCAGTGCACCAGGGTACCTTTAATTAAACAATTAGTCCATAACACGCATGCGTCAAACAAACAATATATTGTATCGAGTATCACAAAATATTACCTGTTTGATGCGACCCAACTGTCTAGCCACCTGTAGCGGATAATATGCTTCGACAATATCCGAAGACTTCAATGTCGCATCTATCCAAACTACATTAGAATGATCTCAAGCATCCCGTACGAACGTTTAAGACATGAATGATACCTATAAAATATAAACAAATCCTTTAACATTAGCAATTAGATTAAATTCACGTATTATCATAATTAAATATGAAGATGATTTTAACTTACATCGTGCTCGGTGAAGGTAGCTAGGTAATCTCGAACACCATTTCAAGCCTGCTAGATTTGTCGAAACGGTGGAGGCGTATACTTGCACATAGTAGGATATGCGATACTAAACTTAGGGTACTATCAAGCTGAAAATATGAGGAAATGATCGTAAATCCATGCCTCTAACAAGCCAAAGAATCCAAACATACCGGAAGTAGAGTGTAGGCATCCTCTGCCTAGGTGGAAGTAGAGCTGAACGAGTATCATCTGTCCCCAATTATAACTGCCTGAACTACTGTAATCATCTATGAAATGTAAGTAGTCGAGGCGAATGTTGTTGCCCGACTTGTTGGCCAGTATGGTACAATCAAAGAAGTGCAACAAGTACGCCCTAGTAGCTCGGCGAACATCAGCATCACTAATCTAATCGTCATAATACTAATGAGTGCAGAATCTCCTCTTCAACCATGCAAGGCGAACATGCCTCTTGCCTCCTCCTTTGTTCTCTGCAATCTCCTTCACCAACTCTTGAACACTACACCCAAGTAAGCGAGCGTATGCCACATTACGATCATCGGCAGTAGGATACTCATATGTCTCACAGTTCACACCCACCACTGGTAGCCCCATGATGATGTAGACATCATCCAATGTGATAGCCATCTCTCCGAAAGAAAAAATGAAATGTGTTCGTCTCTAGATGCTATCGCTCCAAAAACGCCTCTATCAGATGGACGTTTGTAGCCCATCGAGCGAGAGCGTCAACAATAATATGTGCCCATAACCTCATCACGTACTCGTGTCTGGCGCACTTTCAAGTCCCAACCACGGTGTATTTGGTACATAGCATAGCACCGCATATGTACCTTCAGCTGCATAAAAAATACAACGTATAAGTTAAACCTAGTGAGGATTATTTCAGACTGAGGATAATTTTGTCATTTGTTTTGTGGTATTTTGAGGGTATTAAATCTTTAGGTGTTTGTAGTGAGAGATTTAAGCTGCTTGGTTGTATTCTATGTTCATTATCCTCATTAATAAAAGTGTTGGGTATTTATACCCTTAATTATTGGCCCTATGGGCTTTCAGGTCAAACTATGAGATCGGGTCGAGTTCAAAGACCCATTAGTTTATTAAGCAGATTAGCAATTAGCTTAGTCAAAAGATGTTTTAATACTTCTGTCATGTCCGGATACTTCAATGGGTAATTATTGTCCGGATTACCCCTGTCTGGTTTTCACAGTGAGTCGTGGTGAATAATTCCGGACTTATCAGTACCCCCTTTTTAAGTTTTGTCAAAGGTCTTTGGCAAGACCAAAAAACCCTCTTAGACAATAGCAATATTCTCCGGACCGTTCTTGTATTCAACTCAAGGTTTGTCCGGACTGAATACTTCTCAAAAGTTCAAGAGTTCTGCTATGGATCGTGGGACACGTGTCACATTTTGATTCGTTTTACCAGCCATTTTTCCCTAGAATGACGCTCCCACTAATCAAATAGAAACTTCTGCATTTAATATTCATGATGTCAGCGCCGTCTTCAATCATTACTTTTGCCTTTTCGTTTTCTCCTAGGTATTTGGTAACTTTTTTGCCTTACTAGTATAAATTACTTCCTTTTACTGTTTTACCATCTTCATCACTTTGTCATTTCTCCATTTCAGAGCTTTTTACTTCTCCTCTCAAAATATTTCTTGTGTAGGTTTATGTTCACGGCGAGAAACGCTCTGGTGAAAAGTGGTTGGCTAAATCTTTCAGAGTTAGAAAAAGCACAAAAGGTTGAGCGAGAGAGACGTATCGTTGCGGGTCTTCCAGTTTCTCCAATTAGTAAGCCTGATACACCATTTTCAGAAGCTGATCGAGGATCATCCTCTGCTAAAAGTGCCAAACCCAAGCGTTTGTTTCAACCAAGCCTCTCGCCCATTCCGTCAGGCTCCTCGATTCAGGAGTCACATCCCTTTGTTGTGCAGGAGAAAGCAGTATCAAGTACAAGAAAACCCTCTCCGTTTATCGCTATGGGGTCAGATACTGAGAAGTCTCCAGAAAAAGTTAATCTTCGCCGGACAGGCCGTCTAGTAAAGGGACAGGCAACTGGCTCTCAAACCAAGTCCTCAAAGTTAGGGCCCTCGAGTCTGGGACCAAGGATAAAGCCACTGGATCAAGGGCACCTATTAAAGCCCCAAAAGACAAATCCTCTGGTCCGGAGGCTACTAGAATCAGCTCTCATACTGAGCCCTCCGGAACTGAGCCCTTGCCGGACACCAGACCCCTAAGAGAGGCTGATGTTCAACCGTCCGGACAACCTACTGAGCTAGACACTAGCACTCTCCCATCAACAACAGCTGATAAACCTTCCGCGGTGATGGAGGACAATATTGAAGATGCTCCATTTTGAGACTGAGGCTTCCGGGTAGACTGGGGATATTGCCTCTGATAAAAAGGGAAAAGGCAAGGAGAAAATCTGCATGACTCATCCGGATCTGCCGGAGAGTTGGAAGGCAAAATGGGACCTTACTTCCACAAAGTGAATGTGAAGTATCTGCTGGCAATGCAGAATATCAACTATGTCTATACTCATACTGCTGAGTTAGGCCGGATCCGGACGAAGTGGGGGATCCCAGAATCTGTCAAGGTGAGGATACCAATCACTTCAGAGACCCCGATGAACTGTAAACTCAACAAAATAGTCATCTACACCGAGTTGTTTAACTAGGGGCTCAGATTTCCCTTGGACCCAGAAATTGTCAGGTATTTCCACCTAATAAAGCTCTGTCCAAGCTAGATGAGTCCCAACGCTTGGTACACTCTTATTTCCTGTATTATGGCTTCAAGGCTCTCCGGAATACCATTTCCAATGGAGCAGTTTGCTGCTATGACCAGCCTTTGCAAGAACCATCATATTCCATTCTACCACTTCAATATGGGAGACAAATTTAAGGTGGTGGATGCCTTTCTCAATCAGAGAAGAATTGGAAGACCCAATTTTTGTTTATCAGCGGGACTTGGGAAAATGGGAGGAAAATCAAAGCTGGTGTCAATCCCAGCATGCTCATCAGCAGATGGAAAATCTCACATAAATATTTTATCACGTTTGTCTTTCTTACTTTGTAAAAAAAATTGTTTCTGAACTATTTTCTTTTTTCTTTGGTTAGTGCTGTCGAAGGAGTTCTCCAATTATGTGGAGAAGGGGCAGACCACATGTGCTAAATTAAATGCTTGGGCTGCTGAACATTGGGGGAACGCTTTCCACAACTGTTTCACCTCCGACACCTTAGTGAGGTCCCACCTCTGGAACACAACGGGTTGGAGAGACCTTACTTGGGAGGAGCTGACCACACCACCCCTCCGGCTGTCATCCTCAAGAGAACAGAGGAGAAGGATGGCAAACTGGCCCTGCCCTCCAGAGCTAAAGCCCCAAGCAAGATGAAAGGCAAGAAGGGCAAGAAAAAACAAGTTGCAATAGAGGTTGTTCAGGGTGCTGGGGAGGACACCGCTCCGGTGTGTCAAAGAGTGCAGGCCCAAGGGGGAATTGATGCTACTCTACTTTAAGTAGTTGAAGATGAGAGTATTAGGGAGGCAGGTGGACCTCAAGATCCTCCAAAGGCTCCTAAGAAGGACCGAAAACGGGGAGCAGGCACATCTAAGGGAAACAAGATGATGCAGGCACATCTAAGGGAAACTAGCCCTAAAGTTTTAACTATCTTCTATTTTTCTTTTTATCCTTATGTCATACTAAAGTTCTTGGATGGCCAAGACATTTTTGTAATTGTGTCCGGTTTGAGTCCGGTCAAGCTTTTCCTTGTAAACTCAAAGTCCTTGGATGGCCAAGGCATTCTATATGTTTTAATATCATCCTCCGGTGTTAGCCGGGTAATTTTACTTTGCTAAATTCTTGGTTTGTTTTATATTCGCCTAATCTTGATGGCTGATGTTTAAATAACCCCTATTTATTTTGCAAGTATTTTAAGATGAAAGTGTTTAAATTCCCTGATGACAAATGTTAAATGGTCATCACTTCACCGGATCAATTTGATTTGTTAAAGATACTTAGAAAGTTTTAAAAAAACTATGGATCACACCACTCTGAATATTTTAAGAAGGCATCAAATTTTATTGAAAAACTCAGACGCCTCATTAAAACCTCCCCGCGCCACCAGGGTAGGAAAGAGTATGCCCCCCAATATTTACATGGACTTTAAACAAGTAAATATTTACACAACTTTTATTCTAGATACATCCGGAAGTGTTCAATATTCCAACGGTGGTTTAAGATTCTTCTATCTTTGTCCTGAAGCCTGTATGTCCCAAGCTTAAGTTTTTCCATGACCACATAGGGCCCTTCTCAATTTGGAGCTAGCTTGCCGAATTGCTTCTCCTTAGTATGTAAGAAGACTTTTCTCAATACTTTATCCCCCGATTGAAAATCCCTTCTTCTGATTCTGGAAGAAAACCTACTTCTCATTAAACCTTGATAATGGGTGGCTCTAAGATGAGCCTTAACCATTTTCTCTTTTATCAAGTCCAACTGGCTTCTGGCTGCCACTTTATTAGCCTGTTCGGAGAAATTGTGGACTCTGTATGATGGAAGAGTTGCCTTTATAGGATTAATTGCATCCATCCCATATACCAAGGCAAACGGGGATTCTTGTGTAGCAGCTCCAGGAGTAGTCTGGTAGGCCCATAGTACTTCTTGTAAATAACTTGGCCACTTTCCAGCAGTCCCTTCTAAATTCTTTTTGAGACCGGACATAATGGTTCCGTTTGCCACTTCAACTTGACCATTCGCCTGTGGGTGGAAAGGAGAACAGAAGTAATGCTGAATGCCCCCAGAAGTATAGAAACTCTCCATATCTTGTGGCCCATTATCTGTGGTTATCTTTTGTGGAACCCCAAATCTGCAACAAATATTAGATAGGATAAATTTTATAACAGCTTTTGAAGTAGTTCCTGCCAAGGGGGCTGCCTCTATCCACTTCGAAAAATAATCAATGGCCACAATAATGGTTCTGCATCCTCCGGACGCCATCGGTAGAGGCCCTACTAGATTCAGTCCCCAACGAGTAAAAGGTATTGGCTCAGAAATTGATTCCAAGGGGACAACTGGGATATAAATTTCATTACCATATCTTTGGCATGGATCATACTTCTTTACCAATTCCTTGGCATCTTCCATTATGGATGACCAGTAGTATCCGACCAATAAAACCCTTCGGGTCAAAGCTCTATAGCAACAATGTGCTGACCCCTCACCATCTTGTAGTTCGGATAACACAATTTGAGACTCTTCACCCTCCAAAAAACGCAAGAGAAGTCTAGTAAATGACTTCTTGTATAAAATATCTCTTACGACTAAAAACCCACGAGCCTTGTACTTCATTTTCCTGGCCATAGATTTCTCCGGAGGCAAGATGCCATTAGTAATGTATTGAAGAAGAGGATGTCTCCAGTCCTTGGGTTAAACCACTTGTATACTTAAACTTTCCTCTTCTTCTTTACCCCAATTTGGCTGTATGGATGGACATTCTTGTACATGAATACATGTGTAGGACTCAGAGTAGGCTATGGTGGCCAAGGAGTCTGCTAATGTATTTTCCGATCTGGGTATATGCTCATAACTGATATTTTTGAAGTTAGTTGCCACCTCTCTAAGAATGAATAAATATTTAATCAACTGCTAATTTTTTGCCTCAGATTGACCTTGGGCATGATGGATGAGAAGCTGAGAGTCGCTCATTAATCTAACTCATTTGGCTCCCCATAGCAAGGCTAATTTCAAACCAGCTATAGTAGTTTTGTATTCAGACTCATTGTTAGAAGCCCTGAAAGCAAACCATATAGCCTGGTATAGCTTGTCACCGTACGGAGAGGTTAAACATATCCCAGCACCACAACCCATGGTACTTGATCCACCATCAGTCCGGACAACCCATATCTTCTTAGTTTTTTCATCTGTAGTTTGTTTAGTACTTCTGTCAGAATGGAATTCAACTAAGAAATCAGCAACAGATTGAGCTTTGATTGCAGTTCGAGGGGCAAAATTAATGTCATAGTCTCCCAATTCTATTGACCGCTTAGTCATCCTGCTTGATATGTCCGTCTTTTGAAGAACATTTTTCAAAGGAAAAGATGTTCGGACGATAACAGAATGAGACTGAAAATAGGGCCTCATTTTCCTGGCAGCAATTACTAAAGCCAATGCTAGCTTTTCAAGTTTTAAGTACCTTCTTTCAACATCCATCAGTCTCTTGCTGATGTAATACACCGGACGAGGATAACTATCCACCTCTCTCACTAGCACTGCACTTATGGCACACTCGGACACTGCTAAATATATGAACAATGTTTCTCCATCAATAGGTTTGTAGAGAGTTTTGGGGGAAAATAAATGTTTTTTATTTCATTGAACGCTTGCTCGCACTGTGGAGACCAGTTAAAGTCTTTCACACCGTTTAAAGTTTAGAAAAATGGGGCACACCTATCCAAAGACCTTGAGATAAAACGGTTTAGATCAGCTAACCTTCCTATTAATCTTTGTACTTATTCCGAGGAGGATCCATCTGCAATAAAGCATTAAGTTGGTCCAGATCAGGTTGTATCCCTTTCTCACTTATCAGATACCCCAAAAACTTCTGGGACTGTACTAAAAAAACAGATTTTTCTGTATTTAATTTTAAATTAACTTTCACCAAGTTGGCAAAAGTCTCTTGGAGATCGACCAAGTGTAATTCCTCCTCCATACTATTTACCATTATGTCATCAATATAGACTTCTATATTTCTGCCAATTTGATCAGCGAATGCTTTATTTACCAACCTCTGATAAGTAGCCCCAACATTTTTTAGCCCAAAAGGCATCACGTTGTAACAATGGAGGCCCCTATCAGTAACAAAAGTAGTGTGTTCCTGGTCCTTCAGATCCATTTGTATCTGGTTATAATCGGAGAAGGTATCCATGAAGGACAATAATTTGTTCTCAGATGTGGAGTCTACTAACTGATCGATCCGGGGGACTGGATACAAATCTTTTGGGCAAGCTCGGTTGAGGTCAGTAAAGTTAATACACATACGCCACTTCCCCATTTTATTTTTTACTAACACTAGATAATAAAGGGTACTGAGATTCCTTTATGTGCCCCATTTTAGTAAGTCGGTCAACTTCTTGAACTATGACATCAACTTTTTCTTTAGAAAAAGCTCTTCTCCTCTACACAGGGTGTTACATCCATCCGGATGGATAGTTGTGTGATATAACATTCGCAGGCACACCGGTTACATCAGCATTACACCAAGCAAAAACGTGTTGGTGGTTTACTAAAAAGGATAACACTTTGCTTTTTAGTTCTGATGTCATTTTAGATCCAATCTTGACACTTCTCTCTTCAGCTAGATAGTGAGTTTCAACCTCTTCAATTGGTATTAAAACACCAGTGATCTCTCTGAGGTTATCAATTTCACCATCTCCCCTAGAGGGCCCCACCAACTGTTAATCTTCATTTATCCGAACTGCCCCTAAAGTCCTAGTAGCAAGTGCAGTTGCATAACATTCCCTTGCTATTTTTTGACTATTCCGGACAACTCCCACTTGTCCTTGAACGACATATTTTAAACATTGGTGAACTGTTAAAGCCACAACATGCATCCTGGGGAGCCAAGACCTTCCCAAAATGGCATTGTAGCATGTGGGATAATCTACCACGACAAAAAGTACCATGACCATTTTCTTGAAAGGGCCCTTCCCAACAAAACCTCCTCCTTGAATTCCCCGACTACGCCCGCAGAGCTTCCAGTGAAACCCAGAATGGGCCTGTTTGAACATTGAATCACTGTCGGATTCTTCATTTGTTTGTAAGAACTCAAAAAGAGGATATTGGCTGAGCTGCCAGTGTCCACCAAAATTCGCCCAATGTCATTGATCCCAATTGATGCTCCTATTACTACAACATCTTCATGAGGACCAGCTATATCTCTCAAGTCATATTCATAAAAAACAATGAAGGGAAAAGGAATTTTGGATTGATATAAGGACATGCCTCCCTCCAACTGAGTAGCCAGAGTGTGAACATGCCTCTTCCTTGAAGAAGAAGTTGGTGTAGTCATTGTATCTCCCCCAAATATGGCAAGAGACTCAAAAAAGCCTATGAGCCCGGACACCGTCTTGGTATGCTCTGTTATAACACTCACCTTATTCCGAGCTGGATCAGGATCCAAATACTCTAACTCTACATCGAATCTCTCAATAATCACCATGGCCCCGTCCGGAACCGACGTCCCTGCATTGTTTGTTGGGCTGGTCTGATGAGTATTATCAGGCCTATTCCCACTTCTTCTCTTGACATAAGCACCTAATTTTCCTCTTTCAATCAAATTCTGCACCTCTTGCTTCAAAGTAATGCAATCTTTTGTGTTATGGCCAATATCATGATGATATTGACAAAAACAAGCATTACGACTTTCCCTTGGAGATTGAAGCGTTGTCGGCTTCCTGAAATGCACCTCATCTTTTGTTTTATCATAGATGGTTGCCACATTCTCTTTTAATTCAGAAAACCACTCCGGTTGGACCCACGGTCCTCGCTTATTTCTGGACTGTTGACTCTGAGCTGGAGCTGGGTGAGATTGAGCCTTGGCCCTGTAGAGACCCTGTCCAGCCTCCTTAGCCTTATATCCGAACTGATTCTGGTTTGGTTCAGCTGGGGCAGATCTTACCTTCCTGCGCACCCTAGTCTTTTTTTGTTTCATCTACATTGATTTTCTTTCCCACCTGGTTCAATAAACTGCCCTATGTCATGGCCTTCTTCCTGGTTACCGAATCAGCCAGATTGCCAGGGTTCAAACCCTGTCTTAGAGAAGCTATTGCTACTTGCTCAAAGCAATCAGCTAATCCATTCTTTGTGTTCACAAACCGACTTATATATTCTTTCAATGATTCATTTGTCTCTTGGGCACAACGGATACTAGTATCTCTATTGCCCTTCACCTCCTTACTCTCAACAAACTGCCTCCAGAAGGCCACCCAAAAAGTATCAAAATTTCTGATGCACCCCTGTGGTAGGATATTATACCACTTCAGAGCACTCCTCGTAAAATATTGAGAACAACTCTACAAAACAACTTGTCATCATTGTCAAAATTCATCATAAATTTTTTAAACTGCTCCAGATGATTATCTGGATCTTTGCTCCCATCATATTTTTCTATTTTAGTACTGTCAAACCTCTTAGGAAGGTTTCCGAACAGTATTTTGGAAGACAATGGAGATTGTCTCCAATTCCGGCCACGACTAAAAAATGTATCTTCATTGGGATTTGCAAAGATACCTGGTTCATCATGGAAAGCGAAAGGATCCATCAATATCTGGTCAATGTGCCTCCGGCTATGGCTATGAGATGACCCTTTACTCAGATGCCTTTTCAACCTTCCATGCCTATCCCTCTTTCTTGAGAATTTTTTAACCAACTTTTGCTTCTTCTTAGACCTGCCTTCATCACTGCTGGATGACAAGGACTCCTCAATTCCATCCTCGTTCGAGGAGCTACTAGAGGATTGTGACTTCGAGCTCTCCACCGGTTTAGACCGGTGAGACTTCTTTAAGCTGACATGAGTCTTTTTAGTACTCATATGGGTCTTTTCTGATGGGTAATGCTCCCTTGGATTGTCAGTGTGGTGAATGGCTGACACCTTTGATTTTTTTTTCAAGCCTAACTCCATCTTTTTAGCAGCCCTCAAGGCTTCTATCTCACTTTTCAACCTGTCTCGCTCTTCGATTGTGTACTCATCGTTTTCTCCCACCACTTCTACCAACGTTGGTGGCACTGCTTGCTCGTCCGGATTCATCCGAACTGGTTTTTCTTGTTAGTTTTGAATGCTAGATACAGGCACCTTCTCCTCCCACTGTGGTCGGCAATTTGGTGAGGATTATTTCAGACTAAGGGTAATTTTGTCATATGTTTTATGGTATTTTGAGGGTATTAAATGTTTAAGTGTTTCGTAGTGAGAGATTTAAGCTATCTGATTGTATTAAATATTCATTACCCTCATTAACAAAAGTGGTTGGGTATTTATACCCTTAATTATGGGTCTTATGGGATTTCGGGTCAAACTATGAAATCGAGTCGAGTTCAAAGACCCATTAGTTTATTAAGCAGATTAGCAATTAGCTTAGTCAAAAGGTGTTTTAATAATTTTGTCCTGTGCGGATACTTCAGTGGGTAATTATTGTCCGGATTACCCCTGTCCGGTTTTCACAGTGAGTCGTGGTGAATAATTCCGGACTCATCAAAACCAATAACCAATAAATTCAATAATAAATATAACATATAAGATAAACCAATAACCAATAAATTCAATAACAAATAATTTCGATAATGAATTCAATCAAACTTAAACTAATAAAGTCAATAACAAATATAAGTTATAACACAAACCTATAACTATAACATAAACCACGTTGCATCTAATAATACTAACCTTAACAAATAAATTTAAACTAAAAAACTTACATCATTTCTGAAGACGCTATAAGCCTTGTGCTCTTTATAGGAGTGGAATGTCGAATATAGTTCGATGACATGTCAGTTATATCTACGGAATCGTTGGTATGTAGTACGACGACGATGAACAAGGGCGACATGTAAGTCCCCTCTAGCACGGTGACGTACGCTCCGAGATGTCTCGCCTACTAACATCTCCTCGGCATCATCAACAATATCTCGCTCCATAGTGGGAGAACGGGGGCGTGAAAGAATCCTACAATCACGCAAACCAAACAATATAATCAATATTTTATGTCAAACAAGCATAATTTACTAAGAAATGCATCGTAACACGCGACACAATTCAATGGAATCAAAATCAGTGCAAAAATCGATGTTTTACAGATCTACGCACTAGATTGCATGGATTGGGGGAATCCAGGTTATGTGGATTTCCCCAATCCACGCACCGTGGATCTGTCCAAATGCACGCATCTTGGATTCGGGAAATCCATGCACGATTTTGTGTGTGGATTTCCCGAATCCACGATGTGTTCGTGTGAGGAAATACCGAATGCACGCATGTTCTTGCGTGTATCAGGTATTTCTAAGTATGAAACTGTGCGAGGAAATACCAAACCTAGAAAATATTCTCCGAATTCGTAAACCTACCCTAAACTACCCCAAAGCTGTAAAAATTCACCCCAAATCGAACATACTATTCTAACTAAACACATACATGCATTGAAACATCAAGAAAACAACTACAAGTACATGAATATCTGATTTTTTTTCGCAGAAACCTAAACTCTAAAAATCTCTAAAACAAACCATGGAAATTTAAAAAAAAATTACACCAACATGTAGAGAATGTTTACCTTAACAAGTGTTGGGCGTTGGATTTGGAAAAACTTTGCTTTTAAAATCTAGGGTTTAGAGAGGTTTAAGGTTTGAAAGGAGAGAAAGAAGTGAAAATTGGGATTTTTTCTATTTATATGGGTGGCAATTTCATAATTAGTGGGGGTCTCGTTATAGCCAAGTCGGGTCTCACTATAAATGGGTCTCGAATTAGCCTAGCCCATTTATTTTTTCTGCTCTTATATATTCTCTGTTGTATTTTTAGTAAATTAGTTGTCAATAATCTCTTATAATTAATCTTTTAACTAGGTTAGTTATAAAAGATTTTTGATAACTATATAAGGATATATGGTAGATTGTAGATTGTAGGAGTGAGATGATTATAAATATTCAAAGCAAATTTTTCTTTTTTATAGCCCTGGTATGGTATCAGAGCAACACTAATAAAATTAACTTGATTTTCTTTGTTGAAAGGGTTTCTCTTGTCATGAATAACACAAATGATGTGGAATATCAAAGAGGTTCAGATCAAGAAATTAATATTCTAAGCAATAACAATGGAGAGGTAGTCAACCATCATTCTAACAATCTAGGCATGTTAATTACTAGCACAAAATTAAATGAGAACAATTATGTTGTTTGGTGTAGAGCCATTATGTTCTCTTGCGGCAAAATAAAAGCTCAGTGTTATTGATGGAAGATTAATGTAGGTTATGTTAATTTCTCCTGAATATGACAAATGGAATCAAGTCAATAGCATGGTTTGTTCCTGGATTATTAATTCGATTTCTGATCCTTTAAACGAACAATTCATGTTCTTGGATAATGCTAAAGAACCGTGAGAAGAAATAGCCCAAAAATATGGCTGCTACAATACACACATAGTTTACAAATTGAAGAGAGAAATCAACCTTCTTATCCAAGGAAGTTTGAGTGTTATTGCTTATATTTTAAATCTTAAAATACTGCGGGATGAAAGAAATTCCCTAAGACCTTTTCATATCTATAAGTGTTAAAACAAATGTGAATGTGGTGTTTACTTGGAGTTAACTAAAAGAGAAGATGAAGATAGGTTGATGCAGTTTTTTCTTGAACTTAATGGAAATTTTGAAGGAGCAAAGGATCATATACTCTTGATGGATCCCATGCCCTCCATCAACAGAACATATGCTCTTATTCATTCTGTTGAAAAAAGACTAGTTTAAATTATTTGAATATTGAAGTTTCTGCTATGATGGTGAGAGAGTATCAAGCAAATGAAAACAATATTTTTTATAAAAGAAATAAATAATTCATGAGATGCACTGACTATCTTCAAAAAGGTCACACTAAGGAGAATTGTTTTAAGCTAAAAGGCTACCCTGAATGGTGGGACAAGAATAATGAAAGAAATAAAATTGGCTCAAATGTTGTTGCGAGTTCAAACGATGCTACTGGCTATTATATTGCTAGTCCTCTTGATTATGTTTAAGAAGACACAAATAATGTTCAAGGTTTAATGCATACGGTTATGAAGGTTCAACAAGACTTTGGAGAAAATTCTTGCCAATGGTAAAAGATTTGAAGATCAAGAAAGTAATGCAAGTGTTAATCTTGCTCATATTGATGACTTCTCAGGTATGTCTTCATCAACTAATGACACAAATATTAGAAAAAAAAGTTTCTGGATCATAGAAACTGGAGCATCTAATCACATGTGGTGTGATCATTCAATTTTTTCAAAAATATATCATTAAAAAAAACCTTATTCCATTATTTTTCCAGATGGTTCAATTAAAAATGTTTATTTTATAGAAACTATGATAGTGCATGATAAAATTGTTTTGCATGCCTGTTTATATGTTCCATATTTTAAGTTTAATCTGTTATCAATGAGTAAATGTGTCGCTACTTCTACTATTCTTTTTCAAATTCTTAAATGATCACTTCTTTCTTTAGGACCAACACTTTGGTCAAGTGCTTGGAGTTGGAAAACAATACAAAAGGCTTTACCTTATCAACCAACAATCCTTCAATAAAAGCTTCATTAAAACTCATTGCTCTACTATTGATTTTTCAAATCCTAAAGTTCCTAATGTTGCTCTTGTAATAAAGCCTAACATTTGGTATCTTAGACTTGGACAGTGTTCCAATAAAGTTCTGAAAAATTTAAATGTAATGAATTCAAATAATTAAAATGTTATTTGTAACATCTGTCTTTAGCTAAAAAACATATACATAGTTTTTCTTCCATCACTTTTTTTCTTTTAGATCTTTTTAAATGATTCACTTAGACTTATGGGATCCTTATAGAACATCCACTATAACAGGTAAGAAATATTACTTAACTATAGTTGATGATTACACTAGATGCACTTGGACTTTTTTGCTTAAAAACATATCTGATACTTTCTCCATTTTTAAGAAATTTGTTATCTTAAGTCAGACTAAATTCAATGCTCAATTCAAAATCTTAAAGACTGACAATGGTACGGAGTTTCTTAACCAACCTATGTCTTCAATCTTATTGAATCTTGGCATTATTCATCAAAAAATGTGTCCTTACACTCCTCAATAAAATGGGATTGTTGAGAGAAAGCACAAACATTTACTAAAATGGCAAGATCTCTTATGTTTCAATCTAAAGTTCCTAAAGGTTTTGGAGAGAATGTATTCTAACTGCCACTTATCTTATAAACAAAATACCTTCTAAAATATTAAACTAGAAATCTCTTTTTGAAATTTTAACTTGTTCTGCTCCTAATATTAGTGCTTTAAAGGTCTTTGGTTATCTCTGTTTTGGTTCTATTATCCCTCAAAGTAGTGACAAGCTCCATCCTCGTGACTTTAAAGCTTCTTTTGTTGGATAAAGAATCAAATAAAAAAGGATATAGACTGTATAACTTAAAAACTCATCAATTCTCTATATCAAGAGATGTCATTTTTCATAAATATGGTTTCCTTTTCAAAGATAATCTTATCAATGATAATGATTATATTCCTACTCCCGTTGTTTATTCTCATGATGAAGTTGTTATTGATCAACCTAAAATTGTTTTACCAACTAGTGATATTATAACTGATGATGAGAATCATGTTGAAGACATTCATTCTTCTAGTTCTAATGAAAAAGTTGATCATTCTATATTGCATAATGCTGATACTCATATTTATGTTCAGGCCAACAAAAGGGATAAACATAAACCTTCTTGGCTCAAAGATTTTATTCTTCAAGCTTCTGGTGATAAACATGCTTCTAATAAAGTTCTTAGTTCTCATCATGCTACTCCTGCGTTTCCATATATTCAAAATTTTGTTTTTGATGAATCGTATACGGACTTTTTAGATAATGTGTCCTTTTTGCAATAACCACATTCTTATGATCAAACTAAGCTTCATGTTGGATGGGTTGTTGCTATGGAAAAAGAATTAAAGGCTTTGAACTCTAATAATACTTGGGATTTATCTACTATGCCTAAAGGTAAGAAAGCCTTTGGTTCTAGATGGGTATTCAAAATTAAGAGAAATTTTGATGAAACCATTGAAAGATTAAAGGCCAGGCTTGTAGCCAAAGACTTTACTCAAATTGAAGGTGAAGACTATAATGACAGTTTTTCTCCTGTTGTCAAGTCTGCCACTGTGACAACCATGTTTGCTTTAGCTGCTTCCAAAGGATTACTACTTCATCAGCTGGATTTTAATAATACATTTCTGCATGGATCTTTAGATGAAGTTGTGTACACCTCCTGGTTTACTTGACAAAGGGGATAACAGAGTTTGTAAGTTAAATAAATCCATATATGGATTAAAGCAAGCCTTAAGACAATGGAATCATGTCTTAACTGAAAAACTGTTGGCTTTTGGTTTCATTAAATCTATGGATGATAATTGCCTTTTTGTCTTAAAACAACCTTCCTTTGAAATGTTTTTACTTTGTTGATTAATCATTGCTCTTATAAAGTAACAAAGATCAAGACCTATTTAGACAAACTATATATAATGAAAGATCTCGGCCTTGCTAAGTTTTTTTTTGGAATTGAAGTTTTACAACGACCAGAATATATTTATTTGAATCAACAAAAATACATTCTTGACATTGTGACAAAGGCTGGTCTCATTGGATGCAAACCTGCAAAGACTCCAATAATCACGGGTTTGAATCTCACTGACCTTAACTTTGAAATAGTTTCAAATGATATAAACTATAGGAGATTAATTGGTCGTCTTTTATATTTAAACTTTACTAGACCAGATATTACATTTACTGTTCAACAAATTAGTCAATTTGTACATCAACCTCTGGTTATTCACTAGAATAATTTAATTCATCTCTTGAAGTATCTCAAATGCTCTCCCTATAAGGGTCTATTTTATGCGTCTCATACTTCGCTTCACATTAATGCTTACTGTGACACTGACTGGGGATCCTGTACCATCACACGTAAGTCTGTCACAAGATATTGTATCTTCTTAGGCACTTCCCTAGTGTCTTGGAAAATAAAGAAACAAACTACCGTTAGTAGAAGTTCAGCTGAAGGAGAATACAGATCCATGACTTCTACATTTTGTAAAATCCAGTGGTTATCTTATATCTTTCAAGATCTTCATATTTGATTTTCTTTACCTATCAATTTAAATTGTGATAACATGGCAGTAATCCATATAACGTCCAATCATGTTTTCCATGAACGTACGAAGCATCTAGATATTGAATGTCATGTTGTTAGAAATCAATATCTTTCTGGCTTCATCAATCCAGTTCATGTGTCTACAAAGTCTCAATTGGTTGACATTTTCACCAAGGTCTTGCCTACAAAAAAAATCCATTTCTTATTGTCCAAGATGTACCTTACAGATTTATTCCATGATGCATCTTGAGAGGGGGATGTTGGATTTTAGCTTCTGCTTCTTGTCTGCTTCTTGTATCTTCTTGTCTGCTGCTTGTATTTTTTTGTCTGCCCTTATATATTATCCTCTGTTGTATTTTTAATAAATTAGTTATCAATAATCTCTAATAACTAATAACTAATATCTAATAACTAATCTCTTAACTAAGTTAGTTATAAGAGATTCTTGATAACTATATAAGGGTAGATGGTAGATTGTAACAGACAAATGATTATTAATATTCGAAAAATGTTTTTCTTTTCATATAACTCTGATTACCTATCACTTATTTAGAGGTATAAAGAGTTGTGAAAATGTGAAGCCTTGATTTTATAATTAGCCTCAAGCTGTTCAAATACTGAAATCCAAAACTGAGAAAAGGAGAATGTGTGCAATACTTAGAGGTATACCTGAAGGTCTCACCTACACAATGTCTACGACGCAAAAATTACCACATTGGTTGGTAATACCATGTAAACAATCCCAAATTCGGGTAAAAGACTATGTATCTAGTAGCACCTTAGTTAAGGATAAGGTATGGTCATAAAACCGGGTTAGAAGGTATATAACTAGAGTTCTCACCTACACATCATTTATTTTTTTGGAGAACTCACATACGGTTAGATCTCAAAGAGCAGTCTAGTTAAACGACGACCGTCTATGACCTTTGTATTGAAACACAAGGATCTTGGATTGTAAAGGTGAACGAATATAATTCTGTGTCTTTCTCATTAACAAAAGACTATATATATATATATATACACACACACAAAGTCATTAGCTACTAATTAAGTTATAATTTAGGCGGCTGCTAATTAGGTTATAATTTAAACAGCTACTAATTAGTTTATATACTAAATGTATACAAATATTTTGTATTTTATCACTCATCCGCAATCAAAACTAGAGGTTCACGAAGGTTGAGACTGGTCCGGAAATCGTCGAATAAGACAAGAGGCAACCCTTTCGTAAAAATATCGGTAAACTGGTACCTAGAAGGCACGTGCCAAACCCAAACTGTACCTTGCGCTACTTTTTCTCGAAACAAATAGATATCAATTTTAATATTCTTCATGCACTGGTGTTGGACGGAGGCACTAACATAATCATAATACACCAATGTAGCTTTACGGATGAGACTATAGAGTTCAAAAAGAATTTTACGCAGCCAGTAAAACTCAACAATAACATTTGTTACCCCTCTGTATTCAGCTTCTGCACTAGATCAAGATAGTGTAGGTTGACGTTTCAATGACCACAAGATCAAGTTTTTACCAAAGAAAACACCGTATCCGGAGGTGAAACCTCGAATATCATGACACCCTCCCCAATCCGTATCATTATACAAGACAAAAGATGTATTTGGAGAATGAAAGATTTTGTAGTCCAAGATGTAAAGTTCCTTAAATATACCGTATGATTCGCTTTAAAGCATTCATATCTTCGTCTTGAGAATCATGCATATGTAGACAAATATTCGGTATATTTTTGTTTAGATAAAAACATTCCACCCTTGTGTCGAGTCACACGTATTCCAAGGAAATAGTGCAAGAACTTCAAATCCTTCATAGCAAATTCGAAGCTAAGATGCACTATGATGGTTTTTCGGAAAGTATCAGATGAAGTTGTCAAAGTAATATCATCAACGTATCAACAAGTAAGCTACATCTGACCCTTGAGGCAACAAAATCAACAAATCTTATATAACACACATGAGGGGCTTGCTTATCCCATACAAGGATTTCCGCAATAAAAAACATAAGATGGATGCACTAGGCCTCGAAATCCCATTGCTTGATGTATATAAACAGTCTCATTCAGGTATTCATGCAAGAAAGCATTGTTGGCATCTAATTTATGATCGACTATTGCTTCGATAAGGAGATACTGGGCACCGTACAAATGGTAGCATATTTCACCACCGGACTGGAAGTCTCTCCACAATATATGCCAACATGTTGAGTTTTACCATCAGTCATAAGATGAGCTTTATGTCTCTCAAATGAATCATCAGATTTGACTTTATTAGTAAAAATCCATATAGAACGAATAACATTAACATTTGGGGGCCGGGGCACCAAATCTCACGTCCTATTTTTAATAAGAACATCAAATTCATCGGTCATAGCCAATTTCCAATTCGGGTCACGAAGGGCAGCCACAAGATTACGGAGTAAAGGTGACGACATAACCATGGTTGTATGAACCTTGATAAAGGAAGGATAATATGATGATAAATAATCCTTGGTCTAGCAAATACAATGATTAAATGGGTATAATTAGTTCCCAAGGACTAATCTAAAGCAAATATAAGGACTGAGGGGGTCAAATGTAATAACTAGTGAACTTGTTTATGAATAGTAAAAAAGTGGGGGTGAGAAATCTACTTTAAAAGTTGTAATCATGTAATTTCATTATTCACCTCATGTACTATATAAAGGACATTCGCTTTTGGGGAAAATGGTCAATGATTAGTCAATTATTACTCCACTTATTCGTTTTGTCTCTTTCTTTCTCTCTCTATTAAACATTGATTTCTTTTCAAAAAGCATCTGATACGAACATTTCTTAGACTAACGCTCTCACACCAATATTTTTCAAATCTAGATTTATTACTAAGAAATATCTGAGTTCATCAGTGGCGCCATCTGTGGGAACCTGAGTGGTACCCATAATCACCATTCCAAAACCACAAAATTAATCTTAAAAAAACAAGGAAAGCTAAAAATCGTGGAGAGATAGATGCAAATTCGACAAAACATTTCATTGGAATTTCATCTGGTGATCATGTGATGGATGAGCAAATAAAAAATGAAAGAAACAAAACAATCGATATACTGAAGAGCTCCTTGAAGAATTTGTCTTGGTAGCCATGGAGAAAGAGCTACTAGAGGACATTGAGAGGCTAAATGCTGAAAAAGAAGCGATAATTAGGTTGCAAAGAATCAAATCAGAAGTTTGACGAGAGCACACTGTGGCAGATTAAACCCAAGATGTCAATCAATCTGAGGAGAGACATTGAAGAATAAGCCATCAATATTTCAAAAGGCGAGCTAGATCTGAACAACGATATGAATCAGCAGAGTCTAGTGAGTATACTTCTTTTAGTTCAGATGAATTTTTGTCCTCGGATGTTGATGTTAGGCATAAAGAAAGTTAGAGACAAAAATATTCAAGGGTGAATAAAATTTCTCATTGAACTAGTCAAAGGATTAAGGGTTCGAGGAAGAAAATACATGATCATGGAAAGAGAAAGTTATACTCCGAAGAGCATGACGAAGCGGTAAATGAAACTCGACAAAAACATGTAATTCCTCAAAGGAAAAGTCAGTCTGACAACTACAATCAGGATTACCCAATCAGTAATTAGTTTATTTTCCCGTCTGAGGAAGGTCTATATGCGATGACAAATGAATGACTGAGGGGGAGCACGTATAAGTTAGGACTTAATTGGAGGTCATCTTCACTATCTCCAGAAATTTTATATCGACATCTTCCAAAGTTGTTTGACATATCTAAGTTGGAAAATTTTGATAGGATACAAGATCCGGACAACCACATCAAACAGTTCAAGAATTTTATGATCAATTACGACGATGATGATAATTTATTATGCATGGCTTTATCTCAAGCTTTCAAGAATGCTGCATCAAAGTGGTATAATCGTTTAACTCAAGGGTGTATCAAGATATTTTGATAAGTTCTGGAGCATGTTCTGACAATATTTTGTTGGAAGCATGAAGTTCTGAGCAAAAGAGGACACTATAATCTAGTGCAGGCATAAAGTGGATGAGAGTCTGAAAGAGTATACAAAGGGTTTTATTGAGGTCAAGACAAATATTGAGTTTTGTGAAGACAAAGTGGCTCTAGGTTCCTTCTGAATGGGTTCGTTTATGGGGGTGATGAAGGATAATACCGCAGAAAGGCAGGCTATAACATTTTGAGCACTACTATATCAGATATAGAAGTGAATTGTAGTTAAAGAAATTAGAACGTCAAATATAGGATCGATGTCGTAGTTTAATCCGAATCAGTTCTGCCAGGATCCGACCATAATATGAGCCAGTGTGGCACCAGTGAATTTCTGACAGCAAGTATCGTAACCAACAAGTACAATCCGAACCTGAGCACTTATTCAAGTTATAAGTTATGCACCTCAATGGGTTTTTAACACTCAACAGTGGACACATGTAGTCAACACTCATCAGTATGTTCGAACCATGCCCAACAAATGGGTCCGACTAGCTCATTATGCTGAGTTGATTAAGTGTGTATCTACTATCTTTGAGAAGACACATACGAATGTACAGTTTCGTAAGCCTTTCCCAATGCAGATTCTAAGAAAGCATAGAAAAAACAAGTACTGTCAGTATCATGAGGATATCGGGCATGATACAAAAGATTGTGGGGCGTTGAAAAAATAAGTATAATACTTGATAAAGAATGGGAAGCTAATCAATTTTATGAAGAATAATTCTACAATTTCTCTAAAACAAGAAGTTGTTCCAAATAAAGAGGATACGATGATGATATCAGAAACAATTGATGAATAATTTATAGATACATTCGACATATTCGTTAAGTACTTAGACCCAAAACCGGGCAGAAACAGAACATGGTAGAAGAACCGACAGTAAGAGGAAAGGTTAGTAAGTTATGTGCTCTCTTTGAGTCACTAATTTTTTTTAGAGGAAATACAGTTGCAAGAATATCGAATTACTCTCGAAAGAGATACATTTTTAGTCTAGCAACACTACTGGAAGCAGGAACTTCCACACATGTCTAGAAATCCATCTCCAATACTTTGCTTCAAAGATGATGATATGAGATATGTAGTTAGTCCGCATGAGGATGCAATATTTATCGGGACGGAGATAGTTGGGAATGAGATACAAAAGATTTTGATTGATACAGTTAGTTCAGCTAACATCATGTTTATGACTACTTACAGCCATATCAAAAACCCGCTAACCATCTTACGGTCAGATTGAACAATAGTCAAACTCATCGGGACTACAACTGAGGTTGTCGAAGAGTCCGAGGGGATGGTTGAATTGGGCCGAGGACCATTCAAAAAGGAAGTTACAGTCCTATTTTGTAGTAGTAGATGCTCCTACATCTTATAATGCTATCTTTGGAAGGTCTTGGTTATCTAAAATGCATGTTATGCCATCAAACGTCCATTGATGTTTAAAGTTTGTTGTGGGAATCAATATGGGAGCAGTTAGCAGCCAGAAGATGGCAAGAGAGTGTTACCGAGCAGTTTTGGCCCCCAAACAGGTTAATGGGGTTAAATCAAAGAAAGAATAGCAATCAGTGGGGGTTCTCGCGGAGTCCGATCCCGTGGATGATCTGAGGGAAGCCCCTGGGTTCATGGTCCAAGATGATGGCTTTGAGGATTATGTCTTCTTTCCGGGTAAAAGCCTCAAAATTGGCACGAGATTATCTCTGGAGGTAAAAGAAAGTTCAGTCAATTTTCTTTCAACAAAATTACATTTGTTTACATGGTGTACAATGTATGTCACATGGGTGCCAGCAAATGTCATCTGTCATAGACTTGCAGTACGAAGCAATGTCCGTCCAATCATATAGAAGATGAGATCTTTTTCTCAAGAAAAAACTGAAGCTATAATGGCCGAGGTGGATCGTTTAACCAAAGTTGGTCACATACACGAATCACAATATCCTTTATGGACTGCTAATCTGGTCCTAGTAAAGAAGAAGAATGGAAAGTAGCGAAGTAGAGAATGTGTGTGGATTCTTATGCCAGGTATAATCAAATCCAAATAGATCCAAAGGATCATGAGACTGCAACTTTCATCACCGGAAGAGGTTTACACTGTTACAAGGTAATTCCATTCGGGTTAAAGAACCTCGGAGTGACATACCAACATTTAGTGAGCAAAGACTTTGAGTCTCAAATTGGAAGAACGTTGAGGTTTATATTGATAACATTTTATTCAATAGCTCAAAGGATGAAAAACATTTGGCTGATCTAGAAGAAACCTTTGCCAACTTGACAAAGATAAACTTGAAATTAAATCCAGAAAAATGTACATCCAGGGTAAAATCTACTTAGGTTTTAGGGTACATAGTTAGTGAGCATGGCATTGAAGTCGACCCGGTACAATTAAAGGCTCTGAGTACTATGACACTAACGAGAACGATCAAAGAGGTTCAAATCTTAACAACAAGATTGGGAGCGTTGAACAGGTTCATATCGCGATCGTCAGATAAGTGCGCCCTTTTTTTCTCAAATACTAAGGAAAGCCAATTGTTTTGATTAGACTCAGGAATGTTCAAAAGCTTTTTATCAGATCAAAGAATACCTTTCCTCACCAGAAATATTGACAAAACCAAATTCGGGGAAAAAGTTATATATCTATTTGGCAGTGTCAGATTTTGATGTGAGTGTGGTTTTAATACGAGAAGAGGACAATTTTCATGGACTATTATATCATGTGAGTAAAAGCCTTTTAGATGCTGAGAAGCGATACCTCAGGTTAGAAAAACTAGCCCTTGCATTAGTTATATATACCCAAAAAATGAGACCTTACTTCCAGGCTCATTCGATTGTTGTAGGAACATCTTTTCCATTGATAAATATGTTACGAAGGCCTGATGTGTCAGGGATAATAACTAAGTGTTCAGTTGAGCTAGGCGATTTTGATATTGAATTTGAGCCAAGAACTGTTTTAAAACCGTAAATATTAGCTTAATTCTTAGTCGAATTTCACTCTAAGTGAACTAATATGGAAGTCGATGAGGAAAAACTTGGAACAAAATGGACAATCTGAAATGATGGGGGTTCAAGCTCGTCTGGTTGTGAAACAGGGGTGCAATTGGTTTATTCTGAATTAATTGCAATGTATTAAGACATCAGATTTGGATTTAAAGCATCAAATAACGAAGCCGAGTACGAATCTGCTTTGGCAGACTTAAGACTTGCTAATATCTGCGGAGCTAAAAGAGTAAGGCTGATAAGCGATTCATAGTTTCTCATAAATCATGCGTCTAGCCTTTCAGAAGAAATAAAATATCACTTAGTGAAATATATTGGGGCTTTGAAGGTTTTGACTTTGGCTTTTGAAGGTGTCAGTTTCAAACATGTTCACAAAGCTGGAAATTCAGTGGCTGATTCTTTGGCTACAACTTCTTACATAGAGGTTTACCCTTGGATAATCATTCAAGAAAACCTTTCTATAGTAAAGGGATCTAAATCGGTTGAAGGATCTGTCAAAGTTTTTCAAATTTCTACAAGTGTGGCAAAATATTGAAGGAGCGAAATTCAATAATTTGTGGTGAATGACATACTACCAGTTGATAAGGTGATCGCTAAAAGAATACAATTTAAGGCATTTGGGTATGTATACTCTGAGATATATTGTATGAAATATATTTTAGTCGCCCTTTACCCCGATGTTTAGGAAGAGATGAATCGCAGATGATATTTCAGAATTACATGACGGGGAAGGTGAGCGCATTGTGACTAAAAACATTAATATGAAGAGTCCTTCTTGCTGGGTATTACTGGCCGACTCTCTCTTTGGATGCTAAGGAATTACTGCAGAAATGTGAGATACCTGCCAAATATTTTCTAACACAATCCATGCACCACCTGTCCCCCTTAGATCGATACCTGAGTCTTTACCATTTGACTGATGGGGCATTGAACTCGCCGGACCTTTACCAATGGCATATGGAGGTCAACGGCCAATCATTGTAGGAGTCGACTATTATTCTAAGTAGGTGGAAGCTGAGCCTTTAGTAGAGACAAGAGATAAGTATGTGATCGGATTTATTCATCTTTTTGGACTTAAAAGAATATTCTTTTGGATGATAATGCTCATCTTTTTTAGTCATATGGCTGTCCAACAAGTGTTGGGATAAAATGTTCATTATTTTGAACTAAGAAAGTCTTCTATTGAAGGCCAAAGAATAGTGTCCACCTAAATAATAGTATACTCTAATGATCATCTTTTTGAGTTAGAAAAGTCAACTAATGAATGTTGGTCAACAAATTGCTTAACCATATGAAAGTTTTTGGAGAAAGATAATTTTGACATAAAACAATAGAAGGTGATCACATAAAACACCGTGTTATTTAGATCGCTTGTAAAATAAAAGTCATACAAATTAATATCTTTGAGCAAGTTTGATCAGGGATTCCAAAAAGGTAGAATAACAAAGGTTACACAAGATAAAGTTCGGATATAAAAAAACAATCATTAATTTTGTTTGGGCGCAAATATATCTTTGCTACCTTCCGAGGAGTCAGAATTGGATGAAGAGCTTTCCGAGTCACTACTAATCACTAAGTCTTTCTCAGAAACGCCAACTGGATGATGTAACAAATAGCCAAAGGCTTCCTAATTTTAAGTCAGGAAAGCGTTCATGCATTTCCATAACCAAAGCTGATCTGAGGTTGGCATCATTTCTTCCAAGATGAGAAACGCAGTCGGCAGCATAAGCATCTAAGCATTTCTTCTTCTCACTTTCAAATGTATTTGTAAATGACTCTTTATCTTTGGTGAGTTTTTCAATTTCGTTAACAGCATTCTCAAAATATGCTATAGTGATCACACAGGATTCAGCGAGACCATCGATAAGAGTGTCATGTTCGGTATCTTTAGTGATGAAACACTTCATTTTGTCGTCGAACTTCGTTGTCCCCTCAGAAAGCTTAGTCTCCAAGGAACTGAATTTGTTTAGATGGTCAGCGGATGCTTTTTTCTCACGAGTGAGTTCATCTTCTACTTTCTTCAATTCAGTATTCCTTAGATCTTCAGCTGCCTTCTTCAGGTGGACAACCTCATTCTTCAAGTTCTTAACCTCAACGGTTAAGTTTTTAACTTCAGTTCTCCTTTGAATAAATTTGTTTTTATAACGATATTTATGGTTGTATTTTCTTTCAAGGAGAGTAGCAGCGCGGATCAACCTGTTAAGTTTGTTGGCAGCAAAATTATTCTCGTAAACATAAAAAAAACCAAGGCAGATGACAAATTTTCACGCTCCTCAAGAATTTCCACAATATCTTGCTTACTTTGGACAAACTCTCTACCGGAGTCCGAGTCAACAATAACAATTTTCTTTACAGGTGGAATACTTGGACCCGTTGTGTTGTCATCATCTTCTTCAGTATCAATAACCTTATTTTTCTTTTCTTGAGCAGAGAATCTTTTTTGCCTCAAAATACCTTCCCACCTTGTTGGCCTCACTTCAATCACGTCTTCGTGAATAGCATCTGCTAGATTTTCTTCCTAAACATCAACTTGAGACCCCCCCCCCCCCCCCTCGAATATCAGTCTGTTGGACCTCCCGGACCTCAACTGATGGTCTATCATAGATAACACTCCATTGTTCCTCATGGGATTCATCTTTCTCTGAGTCAGCATCATCCTCTGTTTCTTTGTCCTCACCATCGGAGTTTCAGCAAGATGACTTGGGGCCCTGGCTCGGGTAGGAAGAAAAATTTGGTTGTCTAACCCTTCCAAACTTTTAAGAACAGTATCTTCTGGGGGAGGTAGAATCGAATCCTTCAAGGACTTCTTTTGACGTGGGTCATACCTCAAAAGATTTCTTCTGACTAATTTCGAGGGCTTAAAAAACCTATAGAATTTGTATATCCAATTGGTACCTGCCCAAAGGCTTAACTTCTCAAAAATGTTCGTGGCAGACTTAGCATAGTCTTTGAAAATGTCATTGGCAGACTTAGCATAGTCTTTGAAATGCTTAACAATACCTTTCATAAATGTTCATAAAACAATGATTTAGTGTGATCACTTTAAATGAATAAAATAGAATGAGTAAGTAGATAAATACCTCATCTAATTCATTCCAAAGATAGTCGGTGAGGCATTTCTTTGGAGTTCTCAAAGCCGGTCTCCCATAGTCCAGAGATAAAGATAAACTGTTGTTTCTATTTCTTGTCCGCATCTAAGAGATCTTTGACTACTTTGTATTGACTTGCATGTCCCAAAGAGTAGAAGGGGTAGTGAGACTTTTTTGTTACACCAGAGATTGAGACGAGTTGTTCCATTGAGAATTTGGTGTAAGAAATCTTAGAAGGTATGAGGCAGGCTATAAGCGTGTACCACATGTTGGGGCTGGCCTGAGATGGACACAACTCGATTAAGTTAAAGTAGTCCACCAAATAAGGGTCTAGAGGCAGACAAAGACTCCAATTTATGAGTTCCGTATAGAGTATTAACTCATGGTTACGAACATAGAAGGGTGTTTCTCCAATAGTTGGGAATCAAATTATAACGTTCTCTGGGATCGCCCATCAGTCTCTCAGCTTCACCTCCTTGGTTGGATGGAAATATTTATACTTAACCCTAAAGGGTGTGAGCAAGTGTTTGGTTTTAATCTCACGAAGATTGCTACCAATCATATCTTCTATATTAGAAAGAAGATTCGAGACACATTTTCTTTTCTGTTTTTTTATTCTTTCCCTTGGAAGTTTCTCCTTGGTGATTGGGAGAAATGGTAACAATATTGGGGGGAGGAAGAGAGAGTTCTCGAATTGGCACCAAGTGTCCAGGGATAAACAAAAGCGCAGGGATAACTTGAATAGGCTATGCTTCCACTAGGGCCATAAGGTTAACTCCCCGGTCAGTGTCCGATTCATCAGACATCCTATTTTCTTGAAATTTGGGGATGAACTTTAGAACATTCCCGATACGAACGTTTTTTGATGAAGGTTTCCGCGGACTAACTTCAAAAGTAGTCTAAGGAGATATTTAGGGAGTTACCTACGGAGTCGCAACCGAGAAGGATAGTTTAATCTTGATAGATCTCTTAACTGGTTCGAGGGATTGGTTTCTTTTGGCTCGATCTCTTATTTCCATCTCGGGAAGATTATCCTTATCACCACCCATTGATAAGAAAGGGAAGGATTTGCGATTTCTATTGAAAGGAGAAAGGTGACCCTTGTTTTGCTTTAAACAAGATTGACCAGGGAGTTGCACGATAGGTGACGAAGATGATGAGTTCTTACCTGAAGATCCTGTAATGTCAAATCGTCACCGAAAAGGAGACCATTTATCACGATATGTAACTTGAAATTTTTTGCCAGGTACGGGATGTTCTCTAACACCGAAAGTTTTTCTCCCTTTTGCTCTATTAGAAATGTTGAACCACCTCCAAAGTTTGTATCTTTCAAGGTTTACAAACTCCTCAGGAATGAAAGGTTAAGAAAATAACTTGACCTCAAAAGTTGTTTATCTCTCTAGAACGGGCTCTCTCGAAATCAAAGTGTGTAAACTTGAAATAATGGTTAAAATGGGTATTTATAGTAGAAAGTGTGTTATACTAGTATAAGTTATAGAGTACGATTCAAGGGCCTCTTCGACACATTATCTTACTCAAACGGTTTGTTAAAAAGCATACTGGTGTGTTAGAAGGTGATCGACACGTGGCTAGAGGTGATGTCACTTCCATAGGATATTTTTGACATCACAACGGATAGATAATTGCACGCAAAGCTAGAAGAAATGGTGGGTTGGATGATATCATCATGACCAAGAGAGTGGTCATAAATCCGAGTAAGATTACAAAATTTGATTTGAGGAAGTCCCATAGGAAGATTTACTCAAAACACAAGTAATGAAATCGTCTAACTAATATATGAAACAAAAATTATCCGAGGAGGCCCAAGGACCGGAAAATCCAAGCAGACTTAAAGGAAGAAAAATTCATCCCCAACACCAGTCTGAGGAGGCTCTCAGAAAGAAAAGTCTGTGGAGGCTCAACAAAAAGAAAAATTCGTTCACAATATCAGTCATCCATCAAATACTTCCACAAGGACTGGGGAGCTACTGATAAGGGAAATAAAATATGATGATTTATAAGTCTTGGTCTAGCAAATACAACGGTCAAATAGGTATAATTAGTTGCCAAAGACTAATCCAAAACAAACATAAAGACTGAGGGGGTTAAATGTAATAACCAATAAACTTGTTTATGAATGTGTAAAGAAGTGACCACCTCTTTTGTAAATATTTAATATCATATAGGACATCATGTTGGTTATGAGACCACCTCTTTTGTATACGGGGAAGGTCCCCACAACTCCGTACCTAGCCTAACAATGTCTACATGTAATAGTAAGTCTATTAATGAACCAAGCCAAAATAGACACAAGTTAGCTAAAACGATCGAATGTAGGATTAACGATTCAATAAAAATTATAAAAGCCATGAATAACGTACAAATAAAAAATAATAATTACTAAAAAATGTGACTATTTCTTAATGTTGATAGTTCCCCATATTTATTGGGTAACAAACCAATCCCTTATGTTTCCAAAATATTATAAATATAGTCTCTCGTGATATTTTTTAAGTTTTTTGTTCGATAATATTTTTGGGATCGTTATCTTAGCGTTCACATAAGGCACTACTACATTGATGTATATATATATATATATATATATATATATATATATATATATTATTTACGATTTCTTTTATCTGTTTACTCAACTAATATTTTCAAATCCAACCTATTAAAACAAAAGACTATTCACAACCGTATAACCTAATAACCAACCTATTAACTCAATTAAAACACGATAACTCAAATTAAATTAAATTCAATACATAAAAAACTTCAAACTTGCAGATTCATCTCAGTATAATATTTTGAATAAACCATTTTTTTACGTAATGTTTCGTTAGCTTTATCGGTGTCCGGTAAAACGAGTGTGAGTCATAGTCATGGTAGATGTACACTTTGAATTTGTTCTCCATCTCAGCATAACTTAATGGAAAGACGTCCAACGTTTGTCAAATTTCATGGATGACCTCGTTTTGTAAGGCTCAACCGAGTGCGTCCTAATAATTAGTTCCTTTTATCTCGTATCGATGGATTAGAAGACACCACATAGGCCACAAAGATTTATCATTCATGGATGCGTACTCGGGATATAACTAAATAATATGAAACCTGACTGACCACGATAAAAACAAATTTCACTACCAACCGAGGTCCATATTGATATGTTGTAACGCCTTTCAGGTTTTAAATGCTAGAGAAACTTACCAACTCATGGTGAATAAAATGTTCAAAAAGAAGCTTGGTCAGAACATAAAGGTACACACCGATAACATTCTCGTCAAAATCATACAAAGGTACTCTCACTTGGAGGAATTGGTGAAAACGTTTGCTACCTTGTGAGAGCATGACATGGAGTTTAATGCCACGAAGTACTTTTTCTGTTTGACTTCCAATACTTTTTTTAGAGTCTATCATTCATAAGGATGGAATCGATGTCAATCCTAACCAGATCATAAAACTACAAGAAATAAGAACTTTAAAAACTGTAAAGGATGTGTAAAGGTTGAATGGTAGGATTTGTACTCTCAATTATTTTATTTCGATAGTCACCGTCATGTGTTTACCTTTATTTAAAGTTTTTGGGGGTGTTGGAATGTTTAAGTGAGGACCAAAGTGTGAGGTTTCATTTCAAGAATTGAAGGATTATTTACCATCATCACGACTTCCGGTGGTGCCAATAGAATGATAAGGACTGATAATGTACATTTGGCTCTCGAAGAGTGTGGTTCAAAATGTTTTGATAGTGGAAATGAACAAGGTTCAATATGTTATTTATTGCAATAGTAAAACGTTTTTTGGAGCAAAATATGGGTATTCAACAACTGAGATAACAATTTATTTTTTTATTAAGCGCGACTAGGACGTTAATGTGGTACTTCCAAACTCACTCAATCCTAATACCAACTAACAAACCAATCAATTCCATTTTGAGTACATTAGAGTCTTATGAAATATTAACAAAATGGAACATAAAACTAGAAAATTTGATGCTAGGTTCATCCCATATAGTGCCATAAAAAGACATGCATTTGCCAACAACATGTCAGAAGGCATGAGAGAGTCTAGTTTTGAAAAACATGATTCTGCCTCTGAATGGTTTATGTATGTTGATGGTGCATCCAAAATTCATGGGCATGAAAGGGGAGTATACATTCTCTTCATAAACATGAAATAGATGCACATGGCTATATATTTTGGTTCCAAAGTATCATATACCAAGGCGATGGTAGTAGGCCTAACATTGTCAAATGATTTCAGAGTTAACACCCTTGTCATACGAAGAGAATCATATTTGGTGATTAAATAAATACTTGAGAAGTATTAAGATATGGAATAAATAATGTGACAATAACTAGAAATTGTCATACAGTAGAGCAGATTGATCAAGCGTGTTATTTTCGAAATTGTGCGAAGATAACATAACTCCGTGATGGACTATTTTATGGTTAAATGTTATCTATGCAAGAACTTGAAGATGAGTCACTTACAAAAAAAATTACAATCATATTTAACATTCATCAAGGTGTAGGTTATCGCTACGATAGGAATCAAGATAAGTTTGTGGATGACCCTGATTAAGGAGTATTTAATCAACAAAACTCAACCCATTGAAAAAGTGGAAGCAATAAGGTTGAGGCTGCGCTCCACAAAGTACGTGATGGTGGATGAAAATCTATTTAAATGGGGATATTTGCATTTTATTTTAAAATGCTTGGACCCAATATGAATATTTCCCGAAAGAAATCCATATCGCTCATGTGGGGGACATCTTGTCGCACACACGATGGAAAACATATAATTTTTATTTTGGGCATCTTGAGAATCCAACTACTGTTCGACAATAAAAAGTTGAGGGAGTTTTGCATGGAATACAAAATTTGACACAACTTCTCATCACTTTACCGCTGAAAGGAAACTACCACGTAAACTTCTACAACCGAACAATCATGGACGACTTAAATAAAATCATATGACAAGAAAATAGAGCATAACATGAGATTTTAGCTAAAATTGTTTGGATGTACCGAACCATTTCTTACAACCTACTATAGACACGCTTATTCAGTTGAGTTATAGCACCGAAATGTTGATACTAATAAAAATCAAGCTCCCGGTTGCACAAATATATTGATACGACGAATACAACAATAGTTTATTGTATTGAGCTGATCTTGACATGTTTGAACACACCACGATATAACCTATTTGTGGAAGTTCTCCATTAAATAAAATACAATTTACATATACAACTCATATCTGAAAAAGTATCATATTAGCACTAGGAGCCCGTATTTTGGCGCATATTCCAATATATGCATCAACCAAAAGTAGGTGACTTCGAACCACATGGGAGGGCCCATAGCTATTAACTGAATACAATTTTGAAAGAGAAAAATAGATGGAAGACATAATCGAAAGAAAAATCTGCAAACCCTAGAATGTGGAGCAGGTTCACTTATATTTCGTTTGAATTTACTATTATTACTTTGTATTCTTAGCTGTGTTTATTGAGGATTTGGTTCCTCTCCGAGTTAAAATTTTACGTATTTTTAAAAAATGATTATAAAATTTTACACCCCAAAACCTTATTTGGCCAGTCATAGAATAAACAATGACACAAAACATTCTCGGTAAGTAAACCATCAAATCAGGAGAGTGGGAAAAAACTTACATAAAATAAAAAGACATAACACATATTGTCGGAAGAGCACTCGAACATAAGGAAACGTTATCCAAAATTAATAAGAATCCACTTTAACATGTTCTCCAGTTCAAGTAGGCTACAAGGAACCTAAGCTATAGCGAGCGTAGTTTAAATTCGCCACCTATATAAGATGATATGAAAGGTTTTCAAGATTAGCGTGGATCTTGGATCAATTGGTCCACCCATCACGAGTAAAAGGCAAACACTCTGACTTGAGAGATTTCATTTTGAGTTGTCCATTCATGTTAATAAGAGATATACGGTTAGAAAAATGAGGATAATTTCTATGGAAGTTGAGGGAGTGTTGCTAAACATATAATATCGTCAAAGACTTAGCTAAAACTTCTCATAGATACAAAAATGTGGCTAAGTATATAATGACAATAAAAACATAGCCAAATATCATGAAAATGTAGTCAAAAGAAAAAATAATCATATCATCTTATACAATGCAAAAGAAACAAACACAACACAATGAAATAAAGGGTGAGAAGTGCACCAAATATACAATAAAATATGACGCAAACGCAAAAATAAACTATGTAAAATAAATTTGAAAGACCCTATACAAAATAGATATGAGATATTTAAGGAATTAATGGATCGCATCAGACAACCAGACATTTACCTAAGAAAATGCCAAGCTTTTAAGAAACCTCTCTCATCAGTAATCGTTGGCTCTCCTACAATATTTTCTGATTTCCCCCCTGATGGTTCCATAAATATCTAGATCCTGAGTCACTACCTAATAACTTTGAACGAGTATCTAAAAAGAGAAACACGGGGTGTAAGGAGAGAAAATGATAAAAAGTAGTTATTGTATATTTTATATATTAAATATAGTTGGTCCAAACCCCACATGAGTGACCCACTTAAGTATATTTCACCATATTATTACGCTAAATCTACTCATGTTTCCATTATTACAATACAAACCATCAACATTATTTACTTTATCATTATTTATTACAAACTTATATATTATTATCTCAAAATCCTTAGCCTTTCTGATCCACTTCCTTAGTCTTTCTAATCCACTTGGGCTCGGATAAATCATGCCCTTATCATCCTCAAAGGTAAAAGGTTCACTGAGCAACAAGACCCGACCTAAACCAACTAAAATAGCTAACAAATTATCATCAAGAATATAGCTAAATGGATCGGAAGACAAGACATATCCACAAAGTCTTGATATTGCAGTATTATCCTTAACATCAAGTTGGATCACAAACCCATCCGTCCTAGTAGGATAAAGCTTTAATACCTAACCTTTCTTAGACAATTTAGGAAGAAAAAATGGGCCAACTCTTACCCCATAAAAATCTCAAAGTTCTCACTCCAGAGTTTATTGCGATAATAAATATTAATATGAGTGATTATCGTTATATCAATCCATCAAGTATATATACATGTTTTGAAACTAAATTAGTTTTTAAATATATAACATAAGTGATATTTTCATGTTTAGCCATGTAGATTTTCCGTTCTTCATAATGCTTATTATGAATACCATAAATCGTTTCTTTAAATATTTTTATAGTTTTCCTTTCCTTTTCTAGACATGGAGTATCACATACAATTATAGCGACCATCTTACCCAGATACACATATATAATTTTGTATTCCTTGATATATTTTCTCATTATCTCTTGCATGTGTATAAATTTTAAAATTAGCTCATTTCTATTATATTTATCAGATATCGGTCATTGGAAGTCATAATTTTTTTTAATTAAGATGAGAGATACATAAAAATAAAACTCATAAGAAAGTTCCTAGAGTATCAATCTTAAGATATTTAAGTTTAACATTAATTAAAGTCATTTTATAACGGGTTATTTGATATTGGCCCTACCTTTATATATATTTTTTATAAATTCAAACTTTTAAGTGGTTAATATCAATTTTGTCATGCTTCATAAAACAATTCCCAATATAGGTAAAAATATTTTTAGCAAACTTAATACGAGGGGATAAAAAACTATAAAATATTGTATGGAATTGTTTTTTAAATGTGACCACGGTTAATCTTTTATATTTTTCTCAAAGCTCAAGTATCATATTCTTATAAAGAGAACTGTTATATGAAATATTATTGAGTTTTCTCTCACAATTCTAATGATAAATATCATTCATTTGTATAAAATCTATCATATTCCATTCTTATTAAAAGAATTGTTCAATAAATATTGTCATATCTCATACACTTTTAAATTTAATTTTTAACACTCAATAAAGAAATGTAAAGTAAATAACATTAATACAAAATTATATTTATACATCATAAATAATTGACAAAAATGTTTACTTTTTCATATTTTAAAATTATTTAAGTGTTCATTTAAACTAGTAATCAGTTGTCCTTAGCATGAGATTTTTGGAGAAACATTGTATACACTATCTTTATCATGAACTTTTTAAAGATTTGAAACTTGTTCAATGTCACATCTCAAAACAATAACACTATTATTTAGATTAGTTTTCTCATTTTGTGTAACCTATTGAATTCTTCAATATCAAATGGTAAATTGTGCAAACATATAGAACATTTAATATATATATATATATATATATATATGCATAATATTTCTTTAGATAAATTTATGTATATAATCATTTATGTCGTGAATATCCAAATTAACTTAGTAAGTAACTCATCAATATGGATCAATTTAGTCACAAATTTGTTTATTTAATATATATAAAAGCTCATATGATAAGGTTCAAAATATTTATTAAGAGTTCTAAAAGTATTTAGGTTCGGAAAAGAGAAAAAGGAAAGAGCATAAAGGGTTTTAGAGAGAAGATATAGCATTTGTAGAGATATAAAGTAATTTAATAGACTTAATTAAGGAAAAATGAAAGATATTCCTTTTGAGGCTCCTTCTCATGTATGTATATCAAATATAAAGTACACAACAGTAAAATACCAATACACCATTATTTGTAGGTATATCGACATAAATAGTCATTATATGAGTATTATAGCATTATAAAGACTTCTCATTAGTCCTTAAGTTGGAGTCTAATTAAAGTAAATGACTAAACAAAAGTTGAATATAATATATAAAGTGTAATCTTCACCATATGGTTAAAATCAGTCATTTTCACCACCCTCGTAAAAACAGTCATCTTTAGCACCCTCGTCAAAATCAATCATTTTTAGCACCCTCGTTAAAATCTGTTTCTTCAGCACCCTCTTCAAATTCGTTCATCTTCATTTCGCTCGTCAAAATGAATTTCATAACCATCTTCAAAAATTAGTCATATTCGGCACCCTCGTTAAAATCAGTCATTTTCAGCATTCTCGTCAAAATCAGTCATCTTCGTAACCCTCGTTAAATTCAATTTGTTCATCAAAATCAGTTATTTTTAGTACATTCTTCAAAATTATATACAACTTAATATCTTAAATATATATACATATATATATATATATATAATATTATTTTTATCCAGTAACTTAGCTCAGAGCTCGTTTATATTCTGATTTAAATTTGATCTCAATCGTCAAAGTTGCATGCTTTTCAAATTATTGAATTGAATATTTTTTGAATCATTAAGTTGAATAACCTTTCAGGTCGTTATACTTTAGGACGTCATGCTTCATTGAATATCTTTTAATTAGATTTCTATCAACATATGACGAGGTCGGGCTCGTTATGTTAACGAATTTGTTGCCGAATGAGATTATTTATCTGAACAAATTATTTTTTCATAACTTCATTTTTTATCTTGGTTTCATACTTATTTTGGAAACATATTTATACTTTTACTGTCGGTAATATATTTATAATTTATTTCTCATCATGGGTTCGATATATATGAATGATTATTACGTTAAAACATTGTATGGCCAGTTGTAACCTTATGGGTTTTTAACCTCATATTTGATTAACTAACCATGATCGTTAATTTAACTATTACGTTGGGCAAAATATGAACACTTGCGTAACATTATGGTTTTTCAACCTCAAGCTTGTTTTATTAACCATAATCGATAATTTAACTATTACGTCATAACACAATATGGCCACTTGTGTAACCTTACGGTTTTCAACCTTAATACTGGTTTATTAACCATAATCACTATTTAACTATTACATCATGGCATAGTATGGTCACTCGCGTAACCTTATGATTTTCCAACCTCATGCTTGGTGTATTAACCATAATCGTTAGTTTGACTATTACGTCACGGTACGGTATGGCCACTCATGTAACCTTATGGTTTTTCAACCTCAGGCTTGGTTTGTTAACCATAATCACTAATTTGTAATTATATTCGACCCTCTTTCTATAATGGAGATTGCTTGCCTTATAGAATTTTCACCATGAATATGAAGATCACTTGGCTTATAACATTTTCATCATAGAGATCACTTGGCTTAAATCCTTTTTTATCACGGAGATAGAGATCATTTGGCTTATAGCATTTTAATCATGAAGACTAATTGGCTTAAAAACATTTTTTATCATGGAGATGGAGATCACTTGGTTCATAAAATTTTAATCATGGAGATCATTTGGCTTAAAGACGTTTTTGTCATAGAGATAAAGATCACATGTCTTATAGTTTCTTAAATTATGAATATAGAGATCACTTGGCTTAAATTCTTTTTTTTATCATGGAGATAAAGATCATTTGGCTTATAGTCTTTTATATCATGGAGATAGAGATCACTTACCCCCCCCCCTTGTCTTTGAAACAAATTCAAATTATTTATTCAAAGACTAATAACTGATTATGGAAAAGTAACAATTATTAAGCCAATAGCTTGACATTTATCATTTTTAGAGCTTCTGGCACGACCTTTATTTTATAGATGACAAACTTGGTTTATAGTCCCATATAAAATCATGCACAATTTATGCTATACTCGTATCAAAGACAATTAAAGACTTTAAATAGATGTATACTAATATTCCTTATTATGATGATTAAGTTGAGTTATAAATCGTACATCATGTTTATTGTTTGAATCTTTGAAGTTCAATTTATAGTGTGAAACCAACAAATAATATTTTGACATACCTCCCTTAATACATTCTCATTGAAAATAAAATGTTTCTTCTTTGAACCAAGGTCACGATTACGAATCCTCGGATCGTCAATTTTTTTATATTTGGATTGTCATCTATTTTATTTAGTTAATTAATGAAACTTTATTGATCTTGACGGCGGTATAATTTACACCTACCCTGACTTACAAGATGGTTATAGCCTTACTCTATAAACTAAAGTTTCCGAGTTCAAACCTAGCTTTAATCATTTTTCTTTTTTTACGAGATTAAATTCTTTGACGAGACATAAGGTACACTAGTAAATAGTTGAAATCTGATAAGGCATAGTCATTTTGATTTTTATTTTACGAGATTAAAACCTTTGATGAGACATAAGGAAGACTGATAAAGAGTTGAAACCTTTTTTCAATTGGCTTATAATATTATTCTAGATCAGTTAGTACACATCCAAGATGAAAAACTACATGATCTCGCCTTCGGTAGTTCTCTTGAGGTAGAAGTGAAATGGATGATATCACCCCTGGTCATTCTCTTGAATTAGAAGTATATCAATAGTTTAATGGCTTGTAGACAAACATAAAGAACCGTGTACAATAGGATATTTAATCGGTCTGATACCTATTTTTGTTTCATATCCGAGAAAACTTGGAGTCTAACTAGATTGTCAATAAAGAATCAAAACTTATCAATTACCAGGAACTTGCTGGTTATTCTTGAGACGTGTTGACTTTAGAATAACCTTACTTATATTCCAATTAACCTCAATATCCCTCGATGTACTAAGAATTTTAAAAGTTCTCAGTAGACAAACATAAAATACATATTTTTAATTTTTTTTATAGTATACAATTTTATCTTTAAATGTATATTGGTGAGGTTTGTGTTTGGAATGATTCTTAATGTGGGAATTATGTTTTGAAAAAAATGTTTATCATTGATAAGGAAGATCATGTGTTAGCCCAAGTTTTTTATGGTGGTAATCGATAGTTGAGTTTTTGAAAGTGCATTGAGATTTCTTTAAGAAAAGTTAAGGGTGAATAAATATCAGTTAGAAAGAAATTAAGAGATTCGTAAATCGTACGATTGCTTTGAACCAATCTCTCTCTAAGATTCTCTATAGAGACTGGTCCATTTTATTTTCTTGAAAAGTTATCGTTCACCTCCTTTTTGCACACCTTTATATATACTATACACCTTTTTCATAACCATCGGCTTTTCTCGTCTTCTTTTCATGAAAATTAATAACTCACTTTTTTTTCACACCTGTGTCTCTACTCCACACCTTTTTCTTCCTAGCTGTGGCTCATATCTTTTTAACATTTAAAAGATATCTAAGGTTTTTAATTCTTCCTTTAAATATCCTAAAGAGAGTCATTGCAACTCCCATTCTTTCTAACTCTCCAAAACTCCTTTCGTAGAGATTACACTAATTGCATACACAGAAAAAACAAACCGTCTTTCAAACCCTCAAGTGTTCTCTATGGGTGTTTTCAAACTTGCTATGGTGACTATGCGCATTTTACGTAATGTATCTTCTGTCGTATGAATGGTATTGACCCTCAAACCCTTGTGGTGGACTATCTCTACATTTTGCTTTGACCTGGTTTTGGTGGTGGTTTTCCAAAACAACGTTTTCACCAACTTTTTCAGCTCTGTTTTATCCATCAACAGCATATGATAAGTGATATCTAGCTTTTATCCCTGTATTTGTTCTATCTCGTTTTCGAATGTCATGTTCTAAATCTGATGCGGTGATTGCAGTGTCCCGTAGCTTTTTTCCCTAGTTTCCTTTGCTGTTATGTGGTGTACGACCAGAAAAACACTCTAAGCTAAGACGTGCCACTCTCTCTAGAAAAGATGTTATGATCTTAGATAAAAATTTATCAAGTTCTACATCCTTGATGTATGTTTGGATTTGGTCTGGATCTAGAATTATTTATACATTTCAATCATGTATTTTGGTTTCATATTGGACTTGGGTTTAGATCCCCGAAGTATTTATGTATTCAGTCATTGTATCACATAATGTAGTTATGTTGTATCTTTATAGATTTTATAGGATGATTTGTATTGCGGTAGATTTAGGCCTTTTGATTTCCACAGAATTCCTCGTAACACTATATAATTTTATTTATGTTTAATTTTATGGTTTTAAAACCAAAACAATAGTAAAAAAGTTGTTAGAGGATGATATATTTATGTGTTTTAATTATATAAAATTTGGATATTTAACTTAATATAATATTTTTGCTTAGGACTTGAATAATTCTTGCGATCATAATCTTTTTATATTTATAGAAAAGAACTTGGCCATGAGCTGTTATGGATTTATGGCTTTGAGTTCATGGAATTACACTTTGAACGTTATGGCCTCGACTGTACATATTTGAGTTCCAATTAAAGGTCTTATTTTAGAAGCATAAACTTTAAATAATCTACAACATTTACATCTCATATTTTTATCAATAGTCTTCTATTCCTTGCAAGAGAATGAGGAGAGACTATATTCTTGAAGTGTTTTTAGCTGATATACTTGTTATATATATTTTATTTTTTGTCGAAGCTTACGCGACTCATAATCTTGAAGTTGAAAATTATTTCCTATTGATTTCTATCAAGCCAAATTACTATACCAATTTTAATTGGATTCGTGAGAGTCTTGAGGTCTGTTGATCTTATACTTTCCTGATTAAATCTTTTTGACGACCTAAACCTCTATTGAGGATAAAAAAACTATATTTTACGGAAGGGAAAATAATTCAAGTATAAGTAGCATTTATTATGTTATTTATTTACTAATAGTTGGTTATCTCATAAGAATAAATAGCTTACTCCGTTCAAGATTGGCAGAAAGTTAATAATAAATGCTTTAAAAAAATTCATTGGTTTTCCTATGTAGGTATAAGAGCACTTCCTAGTCCTTTCAAGATATGAATAAATAATTATTAGTTGAAGTTGCATTGTTTCACATATAGTTTGAGACTTCATGATTCAGTTTAGCCAAAACTTTTTTTTGTAGTGACACATCATTGTTGAAACTTCAAATATTCATGTTTCTACCTAGCTATAATATTTTATTTTGAAAATTCAGAATTGTGAAATGTTGAATTGATTCACTAACGAGGGGTTTGATTTGCAGGCGTTGGATCTGGAGAGTCATATTACACGTGTCACAAGCGTATAAACGTGTCATTAATTTTTCAAGTGTGGTGCTACCACCTGAACTTCTCACTTTATAACGGTTAGATTTCATTCAAGCATGGTCACTTATCAAGTAAAATAATATGAATAATTAATTTTATAAAAAATCAAAGTTTGTGTGATTTACCAATCTTTTTTTAAATACCCTTCTTATTCTTTCTTTTTAGTTTTATTTTCAGTTTTCACCATTTTTCCCCTTAAAGCTTTTTTGTTCATGTTTCCATATTCCTAATATTATGCTTAAATTTTATCATTTTAAAGATATCCTTTCAATTTAGTTTATAACATTTATTGCTTTTAATTACTCCCCTCCAAAAATGGCTAGCACAATAATTTTGCACATTCGTGGTGATGAAGATGAACTCTTGATAATCATAATTTGGATAAGAGTCTACCTTTTTAGGATCCTTCTTGTACTAGTTCTGGTAGAGATATGATTATTGATGAGGTCGGAATTCTTTGATATTGGTGAGCTACATAAATCAGAAGGGTAGTTTGGACATATCCAATACTATGCCCCATCGAACAGTACAACCAAGTGGATTGTGACTCTGCAGCTTGCTAGTCATTTCTTGTCTTAGGCTTAGGGGTTTTTAAATTTGACCCAAGCCCATGATCTTACTCGGAAGGCCCACAAGTCACTAAACAAATATAAATACCTCAACTAATTTTATTTATGAGGGTGATAAAACTTTACTGCTAGTACACATCTCTTTCATCACTCTACATTTCACTCTAAATATTAAATTCCTAAAACTCTTTCCCAAAAATATCCTTCAATAAAAAATTATCCACATCAAATTAGCGACCAAAATTTGGTGCGTCAATGCTTCACCATACTGATAATCCTGGTGAAAATGAGCAGTCGTCAAAGACTCATCTCAGCTCCAAAAAAATGCATTGATCTAAACAGATTGAGAGTTCTACGTCGGAATCTTCTAGCAGTTCCTCTAATGATGCAGAGCTTGAAGAGTCAGTCTCATCTAGCAGTGATGAATGACGATTAAAGAAGAAAATAAGAATGGCCAAGAAGTATATAAGAAAAATGTATAGACATGGCAGGCTAAAAATGTATCAAAGGAAAGTGAAGGGTTCAGCTGATCAGCATATTGATCATTTATTGATTGATCCCTTTGCTTTCCAATCCGAACCCGGCATTTTTTGCTACTCCGAATGAGGCTACCGTGTTTAGTCGTAGCCAAAATTAGAGACAATCACCTTTGTCCACAAAAATACTATCCTGACATCTTCCTAAAAGATTTATTAGTTCCAAGATGGAAAAGTATGATAGGAGTAAAGATCCGGACAATCATCTTGAGCAATTTAAGAACTTTATGATGAACTTTGGTGATGATGACATACTACTATGCAGGTATATCTCTCAAACCTTCAAGGCAAGTGCCTCAAAGGGTATAATAGTATCCCTTAGGGATCTATAAATGTTTTTGAAATATTTTGAGTTCTTTCTGGAGGCACTTCGTTGGAAGCAATAAGCCAAGAGGTAATGGTGATACGATCATCCATTGCGCCTAGGAACCGAACGAGTTATTAAAGGAATACATTAGCAGGTTTATAAATACAAAGAATGGGTTGGCAGATTGCTTTGAACAAGTTGTAATTGCCTCTCTCAGGTAGAGGATTGAATTCGGGTAACTTGGCTGATTCTGTTACCCGGAAGAAAGCTATGACATTTGGAGGGTTGTTAAATCAAGTTTGGAAACAAATTAATGTTAAAGAGACTAAGAAATCCAAAATTCCTCGCTATATTAGATGCACAACTACAACATCAACACCTCAACAACTACCCAGTCCGGTTACAGATCGAAGGAAACTTGACACAAATCTCATCAGCCTAGGAAGAATCAATCCAACCAGAACCAGAACCAACAAATCAGAAATAAAAAGGGACCTTGGGTTCAACCTGAATGGTTTGTTGAGTTGGCAGAAAGTGTGGCTACGATATATGACAAAATTAAAAATGAAGTACACTTTTGAAAGTCGGCCGCATTACAATCTCCTAGAGAAAACCGGAGTAAATATCATAATGACATTGGGCATGATACCCATGATTGCATAGCCTTGAAACAAGAGGTGCATAATCTCATTGAAAAGGGTAAATTAGGAGCCTGTGTTAAAAAACAAGGGGGAGCAGGCCAGATAATGCACCATCCAATGTCAATACTCCCCGAACTACTCCTTCGGTACCTCTTGAGACGTCTACACAAGAGGATGCTATGATGATTATTGAAAGATTTGATATGAATTCTGAGTACCTTGATCCAGATCCAAGTCGGAATCAGGTAGGAGTGATAGTGGACAAGGCTCTAGCTGTTTCTGATCTGGTTAAATATTTTGAGTCTTTAACCATATTTGGAGAAGATACTATAACTGCACCTTCAAATTGTTCAAGAAAAAAGGCATGTCAATAGTTTGAATACCCAGCTGGATGGAAGAATGTCCACACATCTATACCAAACTCCAACTCATTTCATAGTTTTCGATGAGGATGGCCTAAGAGATATTGCGGTGCCTCATGAAGATGTTGTGGTGATATGGGCATCAATAGGAGGAAATGATGTGCGTCGAATCCTAATTGATATGGCTAGTTCGGCAAACATACTATTTTTGAATACCTATACACACATGAAAAATCCCTCAATTATTTAACGTTTGAACAAAACAATTGTGGGGTTCATTGAGAGTTCAGCAGACGTAATCGAAGAATTTGAGGAGGAGATATTGTTGGGAAAATGGCCTTTCAAGAAAACAGTAAAGGTGTTATTTGTTGTGGTTGACTGCCCTACATCTTATAATGTTATATTTGGGAGGTATTGGCTCTCCAGGATGCATGTTGTGGCATCTACTGTCCATCAGTGCTTAAAATATGTTGTGGGGATACAAGTGGGTGTTGACCAAAGCAGTCAAAAGTTAGCTAGAGAATGCTATGCAACGGCTCTTGCCTCAAAGTCTTTGGAGACGGTTAAAATTAACAAAGAATAACAACTATTGGAGCCTTCTACCGATGAAAATGAAATTGATGATCCAAGAGAGGTTCTTAGTGTTATAATACCTATAGAATAAGTTGAAATCAATTCCCTAGCCAATGGCAAGAATGTTAAAATTGGTACCAAGTTGCCACCAAGTTTGAAACAAAGGCTATTATCTTTCTTATCGGATAACTTACATGTATTTGCATGGTGAGATGATGTAACCGGAGTGCATGCTGAAGTGATTTGTCATAAGTTTTCATTATGAATAGATGTTGGACCGGTTCTACAAAGAAGAAGGTCATTCTTCAAAGAAAAAGCATATGTAATTGTTCAAGAAGTTGATCGGTTGACCAAAATGGGCCACATCAAATAATCTCAGTGCCTATTATGGATTGCCAACCCTGTTTTGGTCAAGAAAAAGAATGGAAAGTGGCATATGTGTATTGACTTCATTGATTTTAATAAAGCATGCCCAAAGATCCTTATCCTGTTCTTCGGATAGATCACTTAGTGGACTCGACATCTCGGAACAAGCTATTGTCATTCATAGATGCATTTTGAGGGTACAATTAAATACAAGTAGATCTGAATGATCAAGACCACACAACTTTTATTACAGATAGAAGACTTCATTGTTACAAAGTGATGCCATTTGGATTAAAAATATTGGGGCCACTTATCAAAGGTTAGTAAATAAAGCCTTTGCTAGTCAAATTGGCAGGAATATGGAGGTATATATAGATGACATGATGCTAAAGATCCTCAAGGAAGATGCGCACATATTCGATATTCAAGAAATGTTTTCTAACTTAGAGGCTGTCAATATAAAATTAAACCATGAGAAATGTGTTTCTGGGGTCCGATCTGGAAAGTTACGGGCTATGTTATAAGCGAAAAAATGATCCAGTCTGATCCGGATCAGCTAAATTCTCTATTAGCTATGGACCCTCCTCGAAGCATTAAAGAAGTTCCAATATTAACCGGACGCTTGGATGCGTTAAACATGTTTATTTTTCAAGATCATTAGACAAGTGTTCTCAATTTTCCAACTATTGAGGAATGCCAAAGACTTTAATTGGTCTTCGCAATGTGATCAAGCATTTCTTGAAATCAAGAAGCATTTGTCTTTGCCCAAGATATTGTTCAAACCTATTCAGGGGGAGAAACTTTGAGCGTTGTGCTAGTAAGAGAGGTGGATAATTACTCTCATCCGGTTTATTATATTAGCAAAAGTCAGTTGGATGCTGAAAAGAGATATTTGAAGTTAGAAAAGTTAGTCTTGGCATTGGTAATAATAGCTAGGAAAAATGAGACCATACTTCCAAGCTCATTCAATTCTCGTCCGAACATCTTTTCCTTTGAAGAATATTCTCCAAAAGGCTGATATATCAAGCAACATGACCAAATGATCAATTGAGCTGGGCGATATTGATATTGACTTTGTGCCCCAAAATGCAGTTAAGGCTCAATCAGTGGCTGATTTCTTTATATAATTTCATGATGATAGGCCCCCTTGGCAAATACAAGAAAACCAGTCTAAAAAAATGGGTAGTTCGAACCGATGTCGGGTCTAATACCATGGGATGTGGGGCTGGAATTTGTTTAACTTCTCCTTATGGTGATACTATATATCAAGCTATATGTTTTGGTTTAAGGGTCTCCAACAATGAATCTGAATATGAAGTAGTTATAGCCGGTCTCAGACTAGCCTTTATATGTGGGACAAAAAGAGTCTGATGGATGAGTGACTCTCAACTACTTATTCATCATACTCAGGGGAAGTCTGAGGCAAAGAATGAACAATTGATAAAATATTTGCTCATATTAAGAGAAGTTTCTGCATATTTCAAAAATATCTAATATGAACATGTCCCTAGATCGGAGAATATTGGGGCTGACTCTTTAGCAACCATAGCCTATTCTGAATCTTACCCATGAATTATGATACTATAGTGCCCATTAACAGATTCTAGCCAATAAAAGGGTAAAGAGAATGTAGAAAGTATGAGTATATTTTTCATTCAACCCAAAGACTGGAGGTATGATATTTTTCAATTTATTTCCGATGGAATTTTACCTCTGGATAAACCCTTGGCTAAGAAAATTAAATATAAAGCTCGTGGTTTCCTGGTATTAAGAGAAGTTTTTTTATAAAAAATCATTTAACAGACCTTTCTTGCGTTGCTTAGGATTTGAAGAATCCCAAAATGTTTTATTTAAACTGTAAGAGGGAGAAGACTCTGCGCATTGTGGCTATAAGGCCTTAACCAGAAGAGTCTTGTTAGCATGGTACTACTAGCCAACAATAATGGCAGATGCCAAAGATATGGCAAGAGGTGTGATCATCGCCAGAAATATAGAAATGAAATCCATGTGCCGACAGTTCCTATAGAGTGCATATCTGAACCGATACCTTTTGATAGGTGGGATTTGGATTTGGTTGGACCTCTCCACATGGCATCCGGAGGATATCAAACAATAATAGTGGCAATTGACTATTTCTCTAAATAGATAAAAGCCGCTCCCTTAGTTGGAACCACTTCTAAGGCGGTTATAAAATTTATTCTATCCAACATATGTTGCAGATTTGGAGTTCCCTTGAAGATCACTACAGATAATGGGCCACAATTTTATAATAAATACATGAAGATGTTTTGCACTTCACGAGGAATTCAACACTGTTTTTCTTCTCCTTTCCACCCTCAAGATAATGGGCAAGTTGAAGTTTCTAATCGAAGAATATTTTTAGGGTTGAAAAATAATCTGGAAGGAGCTGCAGGAAAGTGGCCAAGTTATTTGTAAAAAATTGTTGTGGGCTTACCGAATACTCCCCAGACTGTTACACAAGAATCCCAGTTTACCCTTGTTCATGGGATGGATGCAATCACACCCATATTGGCTACTTTACCAGCTTTCAGGGTTAAAAAATATTCAGAACAGGAAAATGATATGGCGGTTAGGAATCAGTTGGATTTAATTGAAGAGAGAAGAGTCAAAGTAAATTTAAGAACAACACACTATCAGGGATTAATAAGAATTAGATTTGCATCCAAAGTTAAAAGAAGAGATTTTCAATTGGGAGACAAAGTCTTAAGAATGGTATTTTTGCACACTAAAGAAAATCAGTTTGAAAAGCTGGCTCCGAACTGGGAGGGTTCGTATGTGGTATGTGAAAAAGTCAAACCAGGAACATATAGACTTCAAGACAAAGAGAGTAGGGTTTTGAATCACCCATGGAACATTGAACATCTCAGGTTATATATAGAATAGAACTCTCTTGTAAATATTTACCTTCTCATATCTTAGTGTAAATATTCAGCGGGCATACTCTTTCCCTTGTGGCGCGGGGAGGTTTTAATGAGGTGTCTGAGTTTTTTCAATAATATCTTATTCCTTCTTCAAAATAATTTAGGAGATCGGATAAATTAAAAACTTATTAAACATCCCGAATCTCAAATGAACTATCTTTGAGCTGACCAGATTTACTAAATACTTGATCAAATTCATTAAATATTCATGATTAGAGTCATTCAACACTTATTAAAAATCTATTTAAAAAGTTGGAAATATTAAAAACCACTTAAAACATTAGTTATAAAAAGATAATGGAGCTTGTACGAAAGAAAGGTTTGATATTTAAACTTGATCGGAACTAGTCCGACCCATAATCCAAAAACTTCCTTGGCCATCCAAGGACTTCAGTTTGTAAAACAAGAATACAAAAACATAACAAAATGTATTGGTCGTCCAAGGACTTTAGTTCTGAAACACAACATAACATTACAATCTTAGGTCTTGTTCCCTCCGGTTTTTTCATCACCTTCACCTTTCGTGGGACTCTTCAGTTCAGCGTTTGAACTCTCAACAGTTCCTTCATCAGAATCTTCTCCACTTGAATAACCATGCTTGTCACCATCCACCATGGTATAAAAAGAGATCTCCTTGCACGGAACATATTTCCACAAAGAACCAAGGGCCCTCTTTAGAAACGTTTCGTGGAATAGAAAAAACATGTCCGATTTGACCCCCTCGTCTCTTTTCTCCAAAGAATCCACCACTCCGGCAACATACTTCTCTATTTTAGCAGCTATCACTTGGGCTTGTTTGCTTACTAAAGAAGCATTCTCATCTTCCTTATCCTTGAGAAGCTTCTCTAAAGTAGTATTTTTTCGGATAAATTATTGATTGTGTTGGCATTGGTAGCTTGTTGGTCCTTCAAGAATTTGATCTCAGTAGAAGTAGAAGTTTCCAGTCAAGACTATTTGATCTTGAGCTCCCCTTGAGAACTCTTGGACTGGCGTAGTTTGGTAGCCAAGTCCTCATTCTTCTTGTTTAAGGCTTTATCATTTCCTGAGTAGTGAAGAGACCGTTCTTCAAGCTCTGGTTTTCTCTGGTTAGGGAAATTATGTCCGTTGCTTGTTCCCTGACTTGACTCTCTAGATTAACTATCAGATGGATATAACCTAAAATGGAATGACTCAGAGTATCTTGTTCACTTGATACCTCATATGACTCACCATTATAGGTTACAGCATTAGCCACAGTAGCATGAGGAAAATTCCGTTCGAAGTCATCTTTATCCAGATCACTAAAGTACATATTTTGAAATTCATCCAGATTAACATCTTCTTCAACAGTTGGTTGTTCGACTGGTACGAAAGTTGGAGAAGGAGGGTTAGATGGAATCTTTTCTTGTGGAGGAAGATCAGTAGAAATGGGAGGAGGAAGTTTGGTAGGACAAAATATTATCTCTAACCGTAAGCTACTTTTCTTCTTCTTTACAATTCTTTGGTCACTACCTTCCTTACGCCTCTTGTGATCTTTCTTTGTAATCTGGGATGGATGATTAGATCCACCATTTTCCTTTACCAGTGGCTTCAACCGCCTCTAACAAAGCGATGTTGATTCCTCCTTGATTCTCGAAACCAACCCCTTCGGAGACTTGATGAGATTAGTCGACTTTAGTTTTATTCTTTTTGTTCTTGATTTTGTCCAGGTGACTAGGGGCTTTGTTCCTGGAAGGCAAGTAGAGTTTGCCATCCTTAGCCTTAGTTCTTTTTAGAATAACATCTGATAGAGGAGGAGTGGTCAGTTGCTCCCAAGTAAGGTCTCTACTCCCCGTAGTATTCCATAGGTAAGACCTCATCATGTTTCCAGATGTAAAACAGTTGTGGAAACCCAGTCCCCATTTCTATGATGCCCATTCGTTCAACCTGGTACATGTAGCTTGGCCTGCCTCCAAATGCTCTGAAAACAATTTTGAAAATACTACAAGAAGACACATAAATCAGTTCGAAATATCAACATAGAATTTAGAGATTAATAAAAATACGAACAGATATTACTTGAACGTTTCCAGCGGTTGGTAAGCTGACTTGGATTGGTAGTGAAGTTTATCTTTCTTCCATTCTCCCATGCTCCACTGATAAAAATAAATTAGGTCCTCCATGGCTTTTCGGACTCCAACAGATCATTCATCACCTTGTAATCATTGCCTATATTGGAATGGTAAAAAGGGATATGGTGGTTTCTGCATAAACTCGACACGGCAGCAAATTTCTCCATGGTTAGGGGAATGCTTGACAGTCTAGATGCCATTATACCAGCCAACAAAATATATCATGCATTTGGGCTCAGCTAACTTGGGCATAACCTTATCAGATGGAAATACCTGACTATTTCTGGCTCCAAAAGAAACCGAAGGCCTCAATTGAGCACTTCGGTATGCACCACCAACTTATGGGAGTTACAGTCCATGAGGATTTCCGGAGTGATTGGAATTCTCACCTTAACGAAATCAGGTTAGCCTCATTTTGTTCGAATTCGATCCAGTTCAGCAGTGTGGGTGTATACATAAGAAATATTCTGAAGAGCTATTAAATACTCCACACTAACCTTGCAAAAGTTTGGCCCCACTTTCCCTTCCAGACACTCCGGAAGTGACTAAGTGTTGGGAAGAACCACCTTCGAGGGTTGGATTTCCTAACATCTGAACCTATAGCCATAAAAGGTGAAGGTTTTTAGACTCTTGAACTGAAGAATGTGACTTTAAAGAAGATAGAGTTGGGATAAAAGATGGTTTTCGAATTTTTGATTTTTTTTATAATGATGAGCTCTTGTGTGTGTTTGGCCCTGTCTGACTATCCACCAGGAGAGGTAGGGAGTCCCGCTATGATTTTTGCCTCTCTTCTTGCTCTTTCCAAATATGATAAGTTTAGCCAACCTTGTTTCACCAAAGCGTTTCTGGTTGTGAACATATAATGTACCCAGACACAATTTTAAAGTTTATCAAGCTTTCTCTCTCTAAGAATTTTTTCTATTCTCAAAGAGATAAAACAGTAAAACTCGTTTATGTAGAGATGAGAGATGTGAGAGTTTCACCTATGGGAGATAGATCGATCAAAATTATAATTAGGGCTAGGAAGTATGGGGACTACACCGTAAGTTACGTTTTAGCCAATAGGTATAGGAACCTAGAAAAAAAACGGTTCGAACCAAAGCGCAACACGTGTCATACTTCAAAAAACTGAATTTTGGAATTCCTAATTGTAAATTAATATCTTCAAATACGATCAAGATTCAGTTCGGATACAAAATTAGATACATACTAAGTTTTATTTTTCAAATTAGCTATTCTAAAGTATCTTTGCAAGACCTAAATTGACTACTGATGATGTCAGATTTTTTTTGATATTGGTGAACTACATAAATCCGAAGGGCAGTTCGGACATATCCAATACCATGCCCCATCGAACAGTACAACCAAGTGGATTGTGACGCAACATCTTGCTAGTCATTTCTTGTCTTGGGCTTATGGGTTTTTAAACTTGACCCAAGCCCCGGATCCGACCCGGAAGGCCCACACGTCACTAAAGAAGTATAAATACCCCACTACTTTCATTTATGAGGGTGATAAAACTTTATTGCTAGTACACACCTCTTTTATCTCTCTACATTTCACTTTAAATGTTAAATTCCTAAAACTCTTTCCCAAAAATATCATTGAATCATAAATTATCCGCATCAGTTATGATAAGGTAATTTTAGAATCCTACAAAAGCTGTTGGTAATCTGGTTTTTTAAATTCAACCTTTGAAGGTAGTTCCGCCATTGCCAAATTTCGACACGAAAAAATATACTAATATTCCTATAGCAACTGATTATGTTTTTTTTCTTAAATATAAACTTTGGGTTTTTCTATTTGGATCCATAAAATATATGTTCTCTATTTTTGTTAAAATGGAGACTGAAGAGGCCCGTAAAGCTATGAATAATGATAAGAATGTTGTAAGAATGTTGTTTACACTTAAAGATCACGTTTGTTTGGAAAATAAAGAATATACTTTTAGGAATAAATTAGGATGAGACTTCTTTCCGATTTTGAGATTCAACTTCCAAATGAAGGATAAACTCTTACTAATACATGGACTGATGTAGTATTGATTTCACCACTTTGTTTAATATTGGGATACCATTCCCACTCCGTAGAAACGTATTGTCATTTTTTCAGAAGAATCACATGTGTCCTAGTCTTCTAGTACCAAGCGGATATATGACAGCAATTATGTTGTCTCAGAACTTCTTTTGAAAAATTTAGCATTATAAATTGATTAGCGTTAGACATCCTACTTTTATCTTATAATTTCAAACGGTGTTAGGGTTGTTAATAATATTCATACTTATGATAAGAAATGGAGTAAATAATTTGTTTATGGTTGGCTGTTTGGAAACATACGAGAAAAATGAAGAACTTTATAGTCTATTTAAGCTGGAAATGAGTGTATTTTCCATTTTGCTTTTATTCTTGTATTTCATCTTATTTATTCATAAAACTTGATTTTTATTTATATTTTTTACGCACTCATTGTGCATAATTAGAGAAACATTATCGTGGACGTGTTCAAAAAAAATCAATTATGCTCTACTTGTTGAATTTGCTAGATAATTGGTCAACAAGTATCAAACAATCTTGGTGACCGACTACTTCATGTATATTGGGTTGTAGCCTAACCATGCTCGACATGTTGATTCTACTGTCTCGATTTTGCTAGTCGAGATTAGTACTAATGCCAAAAATTAATATACTGAAATCATAGGTCCCAAGAATTTTATGCTTCGGTTCTTTCTAAATTTTTGCAGTTTAAGGTTGATGACTCAAAAAAGAAAGAAATATGTTACTAAATGCTTATATTCAAGAAGTCTAGAGCCAAACTCTATAAACAAAGAACACAAAAAAATTGGAGCTACATTTACGTGACTAATAGGAAGTCAATATGAAATACCAAAGATAAAAACTGGTAACTAACCTTATTTTCAAGTTGCTGATCATCCTCCCACCAAGGGTGTTAAATCTCAAATGAATGTTCTTAGGGTTAAACATGTTGATCCCAAAGCTATAACATAAACTTATCATATGGAGGTATAAGTACATGATTTTGTTAATCATCATTTTACTAAGGATTTTGAATCTGAAGTAGTTTATCTAAAGGACCATCATTTTGATATTAAGGCTAAAACAGAAAATACTCCTCTAATGGTATGTTCTTTAGACCTTTCATCTGTTAGGATTTTAGTAGTTGTTGTTCATGTTTTAAAGAGTATAGTTGGTGCTGCTAAGATTTTACTTCAAGATTCTTGGTTGTTGGTGAAGAAGTGTATATAGAAATCTTTGATTATATCATGAATCCTCATCTATCTACCAATAATATTTTATTAATATTGAGATTTTTCCTCTGGATGGTGAGAAGACTCATGTTTATATTGGGAAAGGAAAATGAAATACTGATACAACATCTTTTTCACTTGGTATCACTGAATATAATAGTTAATGACTATTTTAATTTCACACATGCTAACTATAACTTTAGTTGCTAAACATCTCATCACTTGGAAGAAATGAAAATGTAGAAACGCCAAAATAAATATTATATTCAGAGGTCCGAAACTAAGAAGGTGAAAACTGATGAGCTTGATAACACGTTTCAGAGGTCCTTTGTTTGTTTAAGGGATACACAGACTCACTGATTAAGGACAGATACCTCATTAAACCTTTCACGCGCCAATATAGTATGAAATAGTGTATCATAAACCTGAAAATTTAGAAGACAAATGCAATTGATATAATATAAGAAGTAACTAAAGTTATGTTATACTTATGAGTTATAACGCTTCAAATACTCTATGTTTCACGAATACCAAAGCGATTGTTCTTTTCATTCAATAACCTATATATTTCATGCTAGTATTTTGCACATATTGTGTATGGCTCGTCTTAATTTAGGTCAAGCTTGTCGATAGTTTTCTCTTTGGTATAAAGGAACAATCTCATAAGTATTTTTTATCAACCTTCAAACTTCTTAAGTGTACTTTTGAATTGTATATGTTCTTCATAAGATTTTGTGATGTTATGATCTTAGGTGTCCTTTATCATATTTCTTTAATTAGATCAAGCTAAGGTCTTCTAGATTTCAAGTTCCTTCATTCACCATATGTTGATATTATGTATGTATGCATATCATTTTCAACTAGTACTACTACTTTCATTTCATATACTAAGGGAAAATATATTTTGGCTATTGAAGTTCTTGTGGTGGTTTTGTATGGCCATAAAAATTATTATAAAATATCAGGTCATTTCTTTGTTCCACCTTCCAACATTATTTTAATGTCTTATATTATTGTTCTATTTGTATCCTCAACCTGACCGTTTTCTTATGTGGAAATGAGAATATAAATTTTGTTTTATACCTCTTGTTCTGTTGAATAGTGATGTGATCATTCCATAACTATGTTCCACTATATATTGTGATGACCATTTGGATCCCGTACTTGTAGCATAGTTACCCTTAAATGAGTTGATAATTTCTTCTTTTTGTGATAGTTTATAAGGGTTGTGTTTCCACCCACTTTGGAAAGTAGTTCACAACCACCAATAATAATTAACTTCCTCATTAGGCTTTTAGAAGGTGACATACAATGTCCATGCCCCATATGCCGAATGGAATAGCCTGTGAGATGGTTATATATGAGAGAATCTAGAACTTGTATTGAATTTTACAGTGTTGGTAACTTTCATAATATTTGACAAATTTATTTGTATCTTCCATGATAGTATGCCAATAATATTCTTACAACTTGACACTTTTATGTGGTGCTTTATAGCCAGTGAACACTTCTTTCCCCATCATGAAGTTCCTTTAAAACAAAATTTTCATCTTCAAGTCTGATTCATCGAAGCAAAGGTTCAGTGAGCTTCAATAATGTTTTTTGCCGATTTTACCTATCTTTTGTAACCCATAAAAATATTGTATGGATTACCTAGCTTTGTTGGCCGCTACAAATCTTGTTAATATCATCTTGATACGCCTAGCTTCAATATTATCTTCTGTCTGTTTTATCTTTTATATGTTATACTTTTGTAGATGATCTATAATCTTCATTTAAGTTTGATGAGTCCGGATTTTGTCACCACACTGTATAGGAACCGGACAGGGTTAATTCGGACAATATCCACTTCACCGGACAAGGGCAGTTCGGACAACTTTCATTCACTGAACTATCCGAACAGAACTAAAGTACTTAAAACCTAATCACTTTTTGACTAAGCTGACTACTTGCTTACTTAAAACTAATGGGTCTTTAAACTCGACCCGAATCCATTAAACACGACCCGAAAGCCCATATGGCCCAAAGATAAGGGTATAAATACACAACCACCTACATTAAATGAGGATAATGAAAATTAAATACAACCAGACAGCTCAATTCTCCATTTACATTCTACTCAAACATTAAATACTCTCAAAATTCCACAAAACTCTAGACAAAAATTACAAACTTACCCTCAAACAAAAATAAACCACATCAAATTGGCGACCACAGTGGGAGCACGACGGTGCCTGAATCTAGCATTCAAAACTATCAGAAAAAACCAGTCCGAATGAATCCGGACGCACCGGAAGTACCACCAGCTTTGCTTGAAGTGGTGGGAGAAAATGATGAATATACCATCGAGGAGCGTGATAGGCTAAAAGTCGAGATAGAAGCTATGAGAGCAGAGAGGGCAAAGATGGGCATAAAGAGAAATCAAAGGCATCAGTTGCTCATCATACTGACAACCCTAGAGAGCGTGAGCCTTCGAAAACCCATGTGAGTACGAAGAAGACTCATGCTAGCTCTAAAAAGTCTCACCGGTCCAAGCCGGTGGAGAGCTCTGATTCAGACTCAGAATCTTCTAGTAGCTCCTTGGGCGAAGATAGAGTTGAAGAATCCTTGTCATCCAGCAGTGATGAGGGCCGATCTAAAAAGAAACAAAAGTTGGTTAAGAAGTATTTAAGAAAAAGGGATAGGCATGGAAAGTTAAAAAGGCATATAGGCAAAGGATCGTCTCATAGCCGGAGAAACATAGACCGGATGCTGATGGATCCTTTTGTCATCCATGATAAGCCAGGTATCTTTGCAACTCCCAATGAGGATACTGTTTTCAGTCGTGGCCGGAATTGGAGACAATCTCCATTTTCATCCAAGATTCTGTCCGGAAACCTCCCTAAGAGGTTTGATAGTACAAAAATGGAGAAATACGATGGCAGTAAAGACCTGGACAATCACTTGGAACAATTCAAAAATTTCATGATGAATTTCGATGATGACGACAAGTTGCTTTGTAGAGCATTCTCTCAATCCTTTACGGGGAGTGCCTGAAGTGTTATAACAGCCTACCACAGGGGTGCATCAGAAATTTCGATACATTTTGGGTGGCCTTCTGGAGGCAGTTTGTTGGAAGTAAGGAGGTGAAGGGCAATGGAGACACAATTATCCATTGTGCCCAAGAACCAAACGAATCTCTGAAAGAATATATAAGTCGCTTTGTAAACACCAAAAATGGGTTAGCTGATTGCTTTGAGCAAGTAGCAATAGCCTCTCTGAGGCAGGGCTTAAACCCTGGAAATTTGGCTGATTCAGTGACCAGAAAAAAGGCCATGACATTGGGAGGTCTACTGAATCAGGTTGGAAAGCAAATTAACGTGGATGAAACAAAGAAAACTAGGGTGCACAGGCAGGTGAGGTCTGCTCCGGTTGCACCAAACCCAAACCAAAATCAATCCGGGAACAAGGCAAGGGAGGCCGGGCAGGGTCATAACAGAGCCAAAGCTCAGTCTCAGCCAGCTGTGCCTGCCCAGAGTCAACAATCTAGAAATAAGCGAGGGCCTTGGGTTCAACCGGAGTGGTTTGCTGAGTTAAAAGAAAACGTAGCCACCATTTATGACAAAACGAAAGAAGAAGTACACTATAGAAGGTCGGCTGCATTACAATCTCCTAGGGAGCATCGTAACAATTGTTTCTGTCAGTATCATAATGATACCGACCATACCACCGAGGATTGTATTGCTTTAAAGCAAGAAGTCCAGAATTTAATTGAAAGAGAAAAGTTGGGAGCATATATTAAAAAAAGAGGAGGAAATAGGCCTGATAACGCTCATCGGGCTGGTCCAAACAACGCAGACACATGAGCTCCGGAGGGAGCAATGGTGATAATCGAGAGATTCAATGTAGAGTTAGAGTACTTGGACCTTGACCCAACTCGGAATAGAGTGGGTGCCATTGAGGAACGTTGCAAGACGGTGTCCGGGCTTATTAACTTTTTTAAATCACTCACAATTTTCGGAGGGACACCATGACAGCACCCACTTCTTCTTCGAGAAAGAGGCATGTTCATACTTTAGCTACCCAACTGGAGGGAGGCATGACTTCCTATCAATCGCGGATTCCATTTCCCTTCATTTTTTTCGATGAGGATGAGCTGAGGGATATAGCTGGTCCTCATGAAGATGCTGTTGTCATATGAGCATCCATCGGGGGCAATGACATAAGACGAATTTTGGTAGACACTTGGAGTTCAACCAATATCTTCTTTTTAACTTCCTATAAAAAGATGAAGGATCCAACAGTAATTCAGCGTTCGAACAGGTCAATTGTGGGTTTCACTGGAAGCTCAGCAGATGTGATCAGGGAGTTCGAGGAGGAAGTTTTGTTGGACAAGGGCCCTTTTAAGAAGATGGTTAGAATATTGTTTGTCATAGTGGATTGTCCCACTTGTTATAATGCTATTCTGGAGAGGTCTTGGCTCTCTAGGATGCAGTGGCCTCAACAGTCCACCAATGTTTGAAATAGCAGTTTGAGGAGCTTTCTGGGGGTGAGGGTGAAATTGATGACCCCAGAGAGACTCTGAAGTTTTAATACCAGTTGAAGAAGTTGAAACACATTCTTTGGAAGAGGGGAAAAATGTTAAGATAGGGTCCAAAATGACATCGGAATTAAAGGCTAAAATGTTGAAGTTCCTAAAAGACAATCATCATGTTTTTGCTTGGTGCAATGCTAATGTTACCAGGGTACCAACAGATATTATATCACACCAATTGTCCATCCAAAGAGATATAGCACCTGTGGTACAAAAGAGAAGAGCTTTTTCTAAGGAAAAGGCTGATGTCATAGTTCAAGAAGTCGACAGGCTTACTAAGATGGGCCACATAAAGGAGTCTCAGTATCCTTTATGGACAGCCAATCCGATGTTAGTGAAAAAGAAAATGGTAAGTGGCGTATGTGTATCGATTTTACAGATCTCAACAGAGTTTGTCCAAAGGATTTATACCTGGTCCCCCGGATTGATCAGCTGGTGGATTCCACATTTGGGAATAAGCTACTATCTTTCATGGATGCCTTCTCCGGGTACAATCAGATTCAAGTAGATCCGAAGGATCAGGAACATACTACGTTTGTTACTGATAGGGGCCTTCATTGTTACAAGGTGATGCCATTTGGGTTAAAAAATGCTGGGGCTACTTATCATAGGTTGGTAAACAAAGCTTTTGCTGATCAAATTGGAAGAAACATGGAAGTATACATCGACGACATGATGGTAAAAAGTATGGACGAAGAGCTACACTTGACAGATCTCCAAGAAACTTTTGCTAACTTAGTAAAAGTAAATTTGAAATTAACCTAGAAAAGTGTGTGTTTGGAGTGCAGTCCCGGAAATTTTTGGGGTATGTAATAAGTGAGAAAGGGATACAGCCTGATCCGGACCAGCTTAATGCTCTATTCCAAATGGAGCCTCCTCAGAATATTAAAGAAGTACAACGGTTGACTGGGAGGTTGGCTGCGTTAAATCGATTCATTTCGAGGTCTTCGGACAAATGTGCCCCGTTTTTTCAAACTTTAAAATGTGCAAAGGGATTCGACTGGTCTTCACAATGTAATGAAGCCTTCAATGAAATCAAAAAACATATGTCCTATCCCAAGACTTTATTTAAACCCGTTGACGGAGAGACACTTGTCATATACTTGGCAGTTTCCAGTTGTGCCATAAGTGCCGTATTGGTGAGGAAGGTAGATAATTATCCCCGTCCGGTGTATTACATCAGCAAGAGCTTGATAGATGCAGAAAAATGCTATTTAAAGCTTGAAAATTAGCATTAGCCTTGGGGATTGCTGCAAGGAAGATGAGGCCTTATTTCCAGGATCATCCTATTATTGTCCGGACGTTTTTTCCCTTAAAAAATGTTCTTCAAAAGGCAGACGTTTCAAGTAGAATGACTAAGTGGTCAGTGAAACTGGGGGACTTCGATATTAATTTTGCCCCTCGGACAGCAATCAAAGCCCAAGCTGTGGCTGATTTCTTAGTTGAATTCCATTCAAATAAGGATACAAAGCAAAAAAGTGATATAAAAGATAAAAAAGTCTTGGTTGTCCGAACTGATAGTGGATCAAGTACCATGGGATGTGGTGCAGGGGTATGCTTGACCTCTCCGTATGGTGACAGAATGTACCAAGCTATATGTTTTGCTTTTAGGGCTTCTAATATGAGTCCGAATATGAAGCTGATATAGCTGGTTTAAAGTTAGCTCTTATTTGTGGAGCCAAAAAGGTCAAGTTGATGAGCGATTCCCAGCTTCTTATCCATCATGCACAAGGTCAATCCGAAGCAAAAAAGGAGCAGCTAATAAAATACTTACTTCTTCTTAAAGATGTGGCACTTAAGTTCAAGAGCATCGTTTATGAGCACATACCCCGAACAGAAAATATACTGGCAGACTCCTTGGCAACCATAGCCTATACTGAGTCCTACCCTTGGATCCATGTGCCGGAGTGCCCATCCATTCAATTCAGTATGGGTAAGGAGGAAGAAAGCTTCGATATATAGATAAAATAGCCTCAAGATTGGAGGTTTCCTCTCCTTCAATATCTCTCAGATAGCATCTTGCCTCCGGATAAATAAATAGCAAGAAAAGTAAAGTACAAGGCTCGTGCTTTTATCATCCTAAGAGATGTTCTTTATAAGAAGTCTTACAGTAAACCCCTCTTACGATGTTTGTGGGTTGACGAATCTCAAGTAGTGCTCTCCGAATTATATGATGGTGAAGGATCAGCTCACTGTGGATTCAGGGCTCTAACAAGGAGAGTTTTGTTGGCTGGGTATTATTGGCCCTATATAATGCAAGATGTTAAGGAGTTGGTGAGGAGGTGTGACCCATGCCAGAGATATAGCAATGAAATTCATATCCCAGCCATCCCTTTAGAGTCAATTTCTGAGCCTATACTTTTTGCCCGATGGGGGTTGGATTTGGTGGGACCTCTACCCATGGCATCCGGAAGGCGCAGGATAATAATTGTTGCTATTGATTATTTTTCGAAGTGGATCGAATCAGCTCCATTGGCAGGTACAACGTCAAAAGCTGTTATAAAATTCATTTTATCCAATATCTGTTGTAGATTTGGAATTCCACAGAAGATAACAACAGACAATGGGCCACAGTTTGACAACAAGGAGATGGAGAGTTTCTGTACCGTTAGAGGTATACAACATTGCTTCTCTTCCCCTTTCCACCCACAAGCAAATGGTCAGGTTGAGGTGGCTAACAGGACTATACTGTCCGGTTTGAAGAAAAATTTAGAAGGAGCTGCTGGAAAATGGCCTAGTTATTTGCAAGAAGTTTTGTGGGCTTACCGGACTACACATGGGGCTGCAACACAAGAGTCACCTTTTGCCTTGATGGATGCCATAGCTCCCATAGAAGCTACTCTCCCTTCATTTCGAGTTCATAATTTCTCCGAACACACTAACGAGGTGGCTATCAGAGGCCAACTTGACTTGATAGAGGAAAGAAGAGTTAAGGCTCACCTTAGAGCTGTGCACTATCAATGTTTGATGAGAAGCAGGTTTGCTTCTAAAATCAAGAGAAAGGATTTTCAATCGGGGGATAAGGTGTTGACAAAAGTTTTCCTACACACTAAAGAGAGGCAGTTCGGTAAATTGGCTCCAACTTGGGAAGGACCCTATGTGGTCATTGAAAAGCTTAAGCCTGGAACATATCGGCTCCAAGACACAGATGGAAGGATTTTGAATCACCCTTGGAATATTGAGCACCTCCGGATGTACTTGAAGTAGGAACTATGTAAATATTTACTTGTTTAAAAGTTCATGTAAATATTTGGGGGCATACTCTTTCCTACCCTGGTGGCGCGGAGAGGTTTTAATGAGGTATCCGGGCTTTTTTATGAAATTAAATTCGATGCCTTCTTAAAAATTCGGAGTGTTTTTACTTAAATAAGCTCTTGTGAAATTATTATTTAAACATGGGCCGAATTAAATTAAAGGAGTGATGACTATTTGAACATTTGTCATCGGAGAAATTAAACACTCTCACTTTAAAATGTTTATGAAATAACTAAAGGCTGTTTAAACATTAGCCACCGTAATTGAAAAACTATTAGGAAAAAATGCAAGAGTTTTGCAAAAAAAAAAGTACCCATTAAAACACCCGAAGTGCCTTGGCCATCCAAGGACTTTAAATTGTCAAAACAAAAAAAATTATCCAGATAAGGACCGGACATAGTCGCAAAAAATGCCTTGGACATCTAAGGACTTTGGTTCAATCAAAACAAAAGTAAAAAGATAATTGATATTCTAAGACTGAGCCTTTGAAGATGGCTCAGCCTCACTAGCTTTCTTCTTCTGAAGGTCGTCATTTTCTTCATCCGGGCTCTCCCCGGTGTTCTCTTCTTCATCGCTTGAGTCGGCACTAGAATAGTCATGCTTATCACCATCAGCTATCGTATGGAAGGGGAGGTCTGGATACTCTACAAAAGTCCATAAGTCTCCCAGATTCCTCTTCGGAAACTTCTCGTGAAAGAGCAAGACCATGCCCGACTTCACTTTGGCATACATTTCTTCCTGAGTGTCTATCACTTGGTTGGTATAAGCATCAATCTTGGCTTGGATTTTTGCCTCTTGCTCCCTTAGCAGATCAGCTTTTTCCTGTGCAGCCTTGGACACCGAGTCCTCGAGCGAGATCTTGTCATTGGTCAAAGTATGAATGACTTTGTCTCTGGCCTTCACCTCCTCTTTCGAAGAAGAGAGATCTTTCTCCAACTCTGACTACTTTGCCCGGAGTTCTTTGATAGTATCTTCTAAGGTAGCTACCTTTGTGGCCCAACCCTCCTGGTTCTTCTTTAACTCCTCATTTTCCCTCTTCAAAACATCAGCATTTTGGTTGGCAATGAGGAGGTCACCGGACAACTTCTCTTTGTCAGAATTAAGGGCAGTAATGATAGCTGACTGACCTCGCACTTATTTCTTCAAACTAAGCACTGGCTGAATATTACTTAAAATAGAGTGAGTTATAACATCTCTTTCACTTGAAACAGAGAAAGACTTACCATTGAAGGTAATAATGTTCGAAGAGCTTGGAGGGAGGTAGGGACCAGCAAAATCATCTCTGGGGAGGTTTTCAAAATAGTCACCAAGCCCCTCAAGATGTCTCCTCCTCCAACCTCATCAGTTCGAAAGTCACCAAGGATCTCTTCTGCTCTGGTAGGATCAGTAGGGTCAACAAGAGGAAGGGGCTATGGGGGGCGGAGAGAAATCTCATCACCCATGGAGGTTTTTTTCTTCTTGGCCTCCCTGTCCTTGTTTTCTGCTCCCCGTTTCCTATCTCTCTTAGGAACCCTTGGAGGTTTTGGAGATCCTACTTCTTCCCTAGTACTCTCATGCTCCACTACTTCTAGAAGAGCAGCATCAATATGTCTTAGAACTGACCCCACTTAGTTTGTTGGAGCAGTTTCCTCTGCTTCGGTGGGGTTGGCTTCAACCGCACTTTGCTTGCCCTTATCTTTCTTGCCTTTCATCTTACTTGGGGCATTGGCTCTACCAAGCAGATACAATGCCCCGTCCGGTGCGTGTGTTCTTTTGAGGACTACTTCCGGAGGGGTTGGGGTGCTAAGTTCCTCCCAGGATAAGTCCCTCCGGTAAGTGGTGTTCCAAAGGTAGGACCTTGCAAGATTGCCTCCGGTAAAGGTGTTGTGGAAGCGATTCCCCCACTTTTCAGCAGTCCAAGCGTTTAGCTTGGTGCAAGTGGTCTGCCCGGCCTTCAAGTAGTCATTGAAGTCTTTAGGCAGCACTGTCAAGAAACAAAAAAGAAAAGACAAGTCAAATAAACAAATTTATAAAAAATAAAGATGGGAATGTGAGATGGGATTCTTACCATCGCTTCGCCATCTGCTGGTAAGGAGACTCGGGTTGGTACCGGCTTTAATCTTCCTCTCATTCTCCCAGACACCACTCATAAACAAGAAGTGAGTCTTCCAATTTCTCTCCGACTCGAGCAGGTCATCCACTACTTTATAATTATCACCCATGTTGAAGTGATAAAATAGAATATGGTGGTTTCTGTAGAGGCTGGCCACAGTTGCAAACTCCTCCATTGGAAGAGGAATTCTGGAGAGCCTGGAGGCCATGATACAGGCCATGAGGTTGTACCATGCGTTAGGGCTCAGTTGAATTAGGCAAAGTTTGATGAGATGAAAATACTTGACTATCTCTGGGTCTAAAGGAAACCTTAGTCCCCAGTTCAAGAGCTCAGTGAAGAAAACTATTTCACTGAGCTTGCAGTCCATTGGTGTTTCAGGGTCTACTGGAATCCTTATTTTGACATTCTCCGGGATTCCCCACTTTGTTTGCATTCGATCCAGTTCGGCTGTGTGGATGAAGGCGTAGTTAAGTTTTTGCAAAGATATTAAATATTTAACACTAACCTTGTGGAAACAAGGTCTCACTTTTCCCACAAGGACCTCTGGCAAATCTGGATGCCTTAGGCATAGTTTTTCTTTGCCATTATCCTTATTGGCAGCAGCAGCCTCACTTGTCTGCCCGGAGACTTCGGACTCAAACGGAGCCTCTTCAATAGAATCCTCCATCACTTCTTCCATTACCAGGGAGGGGTTTTTAGTTGTTTTTGGGTGAGGGGAGTTAGAGGATGGTTCAGCATGCCCTCCGGACTGTTGGGTTTCACTTATTTCTTGTCCTCTGGCCTCCGGCTGGGGCTCAGATGCAGTGGTTTCTTTTCGGAGACTTGAGCTAGATACCTCCGGTCCGAACAGCTTGTCCTTAGGAATTTTTATGGGTGCCTCTGACCTCGTGTTGCTATTTTTGGCCCCTGATTTGGAAGTTGTGCCTTTTGGAGCCTTCCCTTTTATCAAGCGACCTCTTCCCCGATCAACTAACTTATCTGGAGAGGCATCAGCATCTGACCCCATGGCAATAAATGGAGAAGGCTTCTTAAGACTGGTGACTACTTTCCCTGGTTCAACAGTGGGCTCTGATTCCTGAAACGACGAGCCTGAAACAATTGGTGAGAGGTTGGTTTGGAACAACCTCCTAGGTTTAACGCTTTTGGTTGAAGAAGAGCCCTGGTCAGGCTTTGTGCTTGGTATTACTGGTTTGTCGACATGGGAAACAGGGAGGCCTGCAGCAATGCGCCTCTCACATTCAACCTTCTGGGCCTTTTCTAACTCTGATAAATTAAGCCACCCACCTTTGATTAAAGCGTTCCTAGCTGTGAACATAAACTCACACCGAGATAAAGTATTTGTTTTTGAGAGAAAGCTTTGAAGTTTAAACAAAGTAAGGATGAAGAGGATGGTAAAACAGTAAAGAAGTGATTAATTTATAGTAAACACACAAAAAGATGCTTTGATACCTAGGAGAATTCGAAAGGGTTGCAATGATTAAGGAACGACGCTGATGTCATCTTCATTAAATGAAGAGGTTACTTTTTGGAGAAAGTGGGAGCGCCGTTCTAGGTGAAAAAACGGATGATGTGGCGAACCAGGGAGAGACACGTGTCCCACGATCTCTGGCAAAAAACCATTTAGTTTTTAAGAACTTTTTCAGTTCGGATAAAGCTATAACAAAGTTCGAAGAACCTGTCCGGATATGGCTGTGACCAGCTACAGGCTATTTTTTAGGTCTTGCCAAAGGCCTTTGAACACCACCTAAAAAAGGGGCTACTGATGAGTCCGGATTTTGTCACCACACTTGATAGGAACCAGACAGGGTTAATTCGGACAATATCCACTTCATCGGACATGGGCAGTTCGGACAACTTTCATTCACTGAACTATCTGGACATAACTAAAGTACTTAAAACCTAATCACTTTTTGATTAAGATGACTACTTTCTTATTTAAAACTAATGGGTCTTTAAACTCGACCCGAATCCATTAAACACGACCCGAAAGCCCATATGGCCCAAAGATAAGGGTATAAATACCCAACCACCTACATTAAATGAGGGTAATGAAAATTAAATACAGCCAGGAAGCTCAATTCTCCCTCTACATTCTACTCAAACATTAAATACTCTCAAAATTCCACAAAACTCTAGACAAAAATTACAAACTTACCCTCAAACAAAAATAAACCACATCAAAGTTATTATTTTTAATAAGCATGCCACATGAACCTGAAATTGTTGATAAATATATGTTGTGTCGGGTAATTAACGGTTTATCTTGGAGGATTGTTCATGGTATTGAATCTGCACAAATCAAAGATGTAAGAGAATCAGCTACTTCATTTTATGTCCTTGGCACTTGATCAAGCCGTGCTACTTGGCAGATAAGATTATTCAGGCATTGAATCAAATTCTCATTTTTAGCCTCTGCTTAGCCCAAGGCTTAGTTGACTCTGGTTTAGAGTATGTGAATAGTTTTAATATTCTAGCTCATAAATGTTAGCTCACCTAAGCCCAGATATTACAAAGTCATACTATATCATATAATTAGAATCATAAAATATAAATTTGATGCATTGGATCATATTCTCTCCTCAAAGTGATATCAATTAAACTCATGTTATAAATTTGTGTACCGTTGATCAACATCTTATCAATGTAAACCTATAAGTTCCAGCCCAAGTGGGTTGAAATAGTTTTGTTGACCAACCTTTGATATGTGGCCCTAATATTTTTAAGACCAAATGACATAAGTCTATAGCAATGAAGTCCCCTCTTTGTGATGTATGTGCTATGCTCTTGACCATCTTTGTAAATTGATATATGGTTGTATCTTGAGTATGTGTCTGTGAAGAAGATAATTGTATTCCCTGAAGTTGCATACACCACTTGATCAATTCTTGCCACATAAGAAAAAGTCAGAAATGCATTGTTCAAGTTTGTGAAATCAACACACATCATCCACTTTCATCATTCTTATTCACCAATATTGGGTTGGTTGTCTATAGTGGATAAAAAAAATCTATGATGTGGCCTACTTCACTGAGGTTGTCTATCTTAACCATTATTGTTTTAGTTTTATGGTGGGAGAATGATTTCATCTTTTGTTTGAGTGCTTAATACCTATTATTTATAGATTATATTGATACGTGAGGTTCAGGTTCAAGGTACCACAACCTATACCATTTTACTCAGTCCGAATAGTTTGGGAACAAAATATTTAGTGTGATTGGCCTAAGCTTATCTTGCTTCACATGTACGTATGCAATACATCCGAACACTTTAAAAAAATTAACTTATATTTCTTATTGGTGCATGCCTCTTAAGGATAAAGAAACTTAAACATCATAGGTGGACTCATCTTGATGATATATGCAACTGTTATTACAGATTCTCTCCAAAATATTTGACTCATTCCATTTGCATTAAACATAAATCTAACATGTTCCAACAAGGTTGATTCCTTATCACAATAAGCTCGTCTGGTTAGAGAGTCCTACTTATGGTTCGGTGTCTAGAAATTCCAAACTTTGCACAAGAGCCAGTGAACTTCTCATTCATATATTCCAAGCTATTATTAGTCCCAATTTTCTTCAGCATTTTTCTGATTTGAGTTCCTACCAAATTCTTCCAGTTTAGAAAGGCAACAAACTCTTCATCTTTGGTCTTCAAAACTAGAACAAGTACTTATTGAAATAATAATCAATCGGATACACAAATTACCTTGCACCACCTATGTGAGGTTCTCATGTTGGACCTCTAAGGTTTGAATGAACATAATCAAGTATTCTATTCGATGTATGTTCTTGAGCAGAAACACAACTTTCACAGAAGCTTAGCCTCTGAATTATGGTACTATCTAACAACCCTTGTTATAGACAAACTATGAGGTTACAACCTGTTAGAAGCATTCACCACAATAAAAACACCCCTACCACTATAGAGCCCTCAAGAACTAACACACCAATAATTCTATTGGCTTTCATAATAATAAGGGAGCCTTGCAAAACCCTAAGTCTGGCATCTCCACCCCTATAGGTAAACCCTTCACTATCTAACATCCCAATAAAAATAAGGTTATGTTTAACTTTGGATACATACTTTACGTCGTTAATCACTATCTCAAGACCTATAGATAACTTGAGTTGAATCGTTCCAATCTCTTTGATATCGCATGATTTTTCATTCTCGAGGATGACCATTCCACCATCAAGCATTCATATTTATTCAACCATATTTCTTATTAGAAGTTATGTAAAATAATGCATCTGAATCCAACATCCATTTATCATCAAACCTACAAGAATAAGAATTCATTCATCCATCAGCGTACTCACAATCATTAGACACAATTGTAACATCATTAACTTCTACCTTTTGATCATTATTGTCTTTTCTATTCTCTGGGCAGTTTCGAGTAATATGTCATTTCTTATTTCATACCCAACATTTCACTTTTAAACTTGACATAACTCAATTGAAATTTAACCATGATTTTCCTTTATTATTACTTGAATAGTGCATTCCCAAACAACTCTTCACACTCATCTTGTGCCCTTTAGAGCCACTCTTTAATATACACACTCTTATTTTGAATATTTTTGGAGCTCAAGGCATTATTAACTTTGGCCATCGTTAGGGAGTCTTTCCCGTAAATAATGGTGTCTGAGAAGTGTTCATATTCTTTTGCTAGAGAACTTAGAAGGATTAGTGTTTGGTCATCTTCATCCATATTCGCACAAACTACATTCAAGTGACCGCTGTCCTAATATCCGTAGATTTTGTGTAAAGATGTTTTTTCATATACATTATGTTTGTTAAGGACTTTTTCATGTAAATCGCCTTCATCCGATTTCATATCCACAACGTTATAGGCTCTTCAAATACCTCTTGTAGCACTTCATCTCACAACATTAATATAAGGTCACTATAAGATTTATGTGGTACCACGACATGAATCTATATAGATTTATCCTTTCTGTACTATGTAAACTTTAACCTTAATACTCTAGAGGCTGAAATTATTAGATCAATCGATTTTTTATAGGTTAAGCTTCGTGAAACTTATCTTTCATGGCTTTTACAATTTCCATGCAAGATCTAATTCTATAACCTACAAATTATGATTGATTTACTCTACGTACTGATATTTCACTCTCGCCGCATCACTTGTCGAGAAAACCATTAATATTCAGCCAAGGAAAGAAATGGTATATGATTAAGCAAACATACAGAAATAATAATCTAAATACCATGTACAAAACGAGCAAAAAATAAAAGAAAACATAATAAAACCAAACACACAAGATATAATTTAACGTGATTCAGATTATGAAAAAAATTCTACATCCATGGGTAACCAACACTTTTTTTTATAAATAAATGGGTTATATAAAGACTATCAAACATAAAGGACTCGATTACTTTTTATAACAAAAGACATCATGATTCACATAACCCTTTATTTAGTATTTATCTCTCATCTTACTTATCTCTCAAAAGACATATAGCTAGTTCCTCTCACTCAGGAAAATATATAGCTCATAAATAACATCAAATCACACATTGTATAACAATATATTCTTTTATTTATAGGTATAGGAATACCTTAATTCTTCATCAGATGATCCAGATTAAAGCCCATTATTCAAATACTGAAACAACTTATAATACATTAATGCAGGAAACCTCATAAAATATAAAATCCTAGTAAAATAGAAGACTCCTCTTTGGCCCATGTGCGACGGTCCAACTCGTTTTGGATCATAGTGGTGCTTTAGATTAGCCCGCTTCAAATCATCCTGCTTCAGATCAACTTACTTTAGCTCAATGCATATTATTTTGTCACAATGGTCACTGATCTTTGATAGCTTGTCTCACCCATATGAACAGCATACATCTCTACAACTAAGTTATGACTCAAGTTTCATTGAGTTTCAACAATCATTTTCCTAATAAAAGTCATGACAGATCCAACTTTACCTGTATTATTCTAAGATAATACATTTGTCTACGAGTTACTGCATACACTTTACATTATGGAAGAGATAAAATCCTAAAAATTAGTCGAGATATACCAACTAATATTAGGTACAAAGATTTAAAAAAATAATAACTTAGATATGTTTGCATGAAGTGCACATGACATAACAGCAGTCCCGACATGATTCATATGTCATCTGTTGAATAAAAACAACAAATTTCGGTCTATAATAGAAAATAAAATCTTACTCCTAACCAAAGACATAAGTGATCGACAATGAGATAGACAAATTGACAATCGTATAACACATATAAGAGTTCTATTATCCTATGTGTACAACTAATCCTATGTTGGTCAAGAAGAATAACGACAAGATCTATCATTTATAAAAAAAAAAATTGAGGGATATAATCATATATAAATAAAAGAGGGGGACCAAAACACACAACTTCATAACCGAAATAAGGCTACATTGCTATAGAGTAATGTCATTCTGGTTAGAAAATACTAGAGCAACATACTATAGGCTAGCAAACAAATATGTGTAACTCAATTGGGTGGAAATATAAATGCTTATATTAATGATATGTTGGTAACAAACCTTCATGAAAAAGATTATTTAGCAGACATAACCAAGTCATTTGGTAACCTCAGATGAGTAAACCTCAAGCTAAAACTAGAAAAGTACACATTTGGTGTACGATCCAACAAACATAGCCAAGTCATTTGGTAACCTCAAATGAGTAAACCTCAAGCTGAATCTAAAAAAGTACACATTGGGTGTACGATCCAACAAGTTCTTAGGATAGATGGTGAATGAAAAATAAATTAAAGAATATCAAAATAACTTTTCAAATTAGTATAAATGAAGCCGCCAAATGACGTAAAAAAGTCCAAATCTTAATAGGAAGGCTAACAACACTAAATAGGTACTTGTCAAGATCACGAGACAGGTTCCAACTATTTTTCCAAATGTTGCGAGAAGCAGAAAAATTTCAACATGACCCATTATATGATGAGGTATTCAATCATATAAATAGTTTTTTTACAGGGAGAAATGAAGACAGTATAAACTAGTATCTTATATAAATAAATCTGTATTACTAGCTTAAACTAGGTATTGTCAATTAGAGAAACTTGTTTTAACATTAGAAATTGCTGCTATACAAATGAGACCATATTTTAAAGCACATATTAAATTATTAGAACTTTCTCCCCTTTAAAAAGTACATTGCAAAAGCCTAATCTCTCGATAATATTAATAAAATATTTAGTATAATTAAGAGATTACGATATCCACTTTGAGCCGAGAACAGCGATCAAAACATAACAATTTACAGACTTTTGAATAGATTTTTAATCCAAGAGATTTATCTTCATAAGTGATGAGTCATAAGACACTTAGAGAGTTAGAATAGATAGAGGAAGCATAACAAAGGCTCAAGAGTGAGAGTCTAATTCATTTATCCGACGGGGAATATCCTGAACTAGTCCATCAAGTTTGTATTTCTAACATCCAATAATAAAACTAAGTATGAATCTAAAGAAGGTACAAATCATAATTGCTTATTTAGTTGTTAATCATGTATCAAAGCAAGCCAAAGCAAAAAAATAGAATATAATCTAATATTTGAAAGAGTTAAAGCGGTCAGTCACTCAATTTAAGCATGTGAAATACAAGAAAATCCATAAGGGCGAGAACTCAACGGTTGATGAACTTCCATCTCCGGCTTGTACATCTTAAGCACCTATAATAATCCTTTAAGAAAGTCTTTCTATCACACTGTTATACCATATTCTCCATATTCATGCCTGAAAGTATAATGGAAATATAAAAAAAATAAAAAATATTGGAGAACTCTAATAAAAAATTATTTGCCGGAAGATGTGCTATTCAAAGGCAAAAAGAAAACGCGAACGATAAAGAGAAAGTCAACATGAATTTTTATTTGTTCAGACACACTGTATAAGGTTTAACCAAGCATTTGCTTTGGTATTTAGGAAAACATGAAGCAGTTTTCATCATATAAGAGTTACATAATTAATAATACATCTCTCATTATGGATATAAGGCAATATATATATATATATATATATATATATATATAAAATATTGGCGCAATGTTACTATTGACCAACCATCATAAAGGATGCAAAAAAAAATCAAGCCGTTTGACATGTGAATGGGTATTATTGGGGAAGTTTTTAGAAGATCAACGGAGAGAAAAAAAATATTATTTTGTCTGCCACATGGCAGCTCCTAAGCAACCGTACGCGTGCGGGGACTAAATATGTAAAATTTAAAATACCGGGAACAAAACTAAACGAAGAGGACTAGTTTGAGACAAACACAAAACACGGAAGGACTAGTGATGAATTTTAGTCGTATTTCATCTACCTATATATATATATATAAAGAGATTCATTATGCATAAAAATTAAATATAATTTGTAAATTTAAATAATAGTAAAAAATGGTCAATTACCATTTAAAACTCATCCAAAAATTCAATTATAACATACGACCCAAAAAAAAAAATTAGGCTAACCATATTTTATATTAAAAACATCTTTCTATACAAAATCATACAACATCTGTACATTCTCTTTCTTTTTTGTTTTTTGTGATTTAAAATTTTAAAAGTTTGTATATTTTAAGTCGCAACTAAAAAATGTATTATTGGTTTTATTTTTAAGACGAACAAAACTAGATCCATGAATGCTATTTTTTAGATTTTTTTTCACATACCTAGTTAGCCGTGATCTTGCATCTAACATTGGGTATTGTATTAATGATATTGACTCTATGTAGGGCATCTATCATGACTATTTTACACTAGTTTCATATCTGGCATCTAAAATCTATGTCTCGCATCTAACATATAAAATCTATATCTCACATAGCATTCAACTCTCGCATTTACTATTTATATTTTATACTGATATCGCATCTGATATATAAAAGTCGCATCTACCATTTCTATTTTACATTGGTCCCGTAAAAACACTTTATATATTCATTTAACAATATATAAAATATTATGAAAAAACTAAATAACTTGTAGTAAATAAGAAACTTAATTGAGTTGTTTCCAAAAGTAAATGATAGTTATGATAGTAACTAGATAATAAACTATGAGAAATAGAAAACAATTGAAGGGTGAAGAAACTGGTTCACTGAAGAATGATGAAATGGAAGATTTTGTAAAGGGTAGTAAGGCTGTCTCAAAGGTTTGTGAAGCGAAGAGTACAGCAAGTGTGTCTCAAACCAAGGGTAGAGTACTTAGGGTTCCATCCCTAAGTAATTTATACCTTCGATCATTTAAGAAGAGACCCGAGTCCAACAAGAGCCCAAAAAAGTCTAAAGCAGTCCAATAAAACAAATACATAAAAGGCTAGTAAAGCCCAAGAAGTTTTTACAAGCCCACTCTAGCTCCCTCCTCTCTCTGTTACAAAATCAGACCTAAACAGCCACTACGAACAGAAGAATATTCTTATTCTTTAGAGAGCTTCCCAATGTGTAACAACCTGCATAGGATCCCTTTCACCATGTAGTTGTACTATATATAACTGCAAAACAGAATGTAAAAAGTGTGAGAAAAATCAACAATAAACTTTTCTTCTACAATGAAAAACTACTCTCTAAAATCACAAATCTTCACTTGGTATCAGAGCCGTCTTTTATTTCCTGAAGAATGGCAAACAATGACTCACCTTCCTACACTGAAAGATATGTCACAACTCTTTACTCTGGTGATATCCTTAGTGATGGAGGCAACCACCTGAAAATGAACAAGATGACATTATTCACTTCTATCAGGTTAGATAGAAACAACTTCATGCTGTGGAAGACTATGGTCTTACCAGTGATAAGAGGGAATGATTTAGGAGACTTTATCACTGGTGAAGAACCATGTCCTCCCAAAAATATTACTGATATAGTTGGCACTGTCACCAGAAATCCAGCATACAAGATCTGGATAAACAAAGACCAACTCCTTATTGGTTGGTTATTTAATACTATGACCCCAGAAATTGCATCTCATTTGATGGAGGAGGATACTGCAAAGGGTCTATGGGATGATGTTGTGAGAATTATTGGCTCACAAACAAGATCGAGGATAATGCTTCTCAGATCTGAGTTTCAAAAAACTTGAAAAGAAAGGAGTTCTATGGAGGAGTAACTGAATAAGATGAAGAATCTGGCTGATAAATTTGCATTGGCAGGATCTCCTTTACCTATTGACCATCTTGTGTCTCATATACTGGCTGGATTAGACTCAGAATACACTCCCATTGCTGTCAGCTTGGCAGAAATGGAAGTGTACAACTGGTTGGATTTATAGTCTACTCTCGTAACCTTTGATAATAGACTGATCCAACTGAATAAAAACACTCAGAGTCTGGCAAGCCTGAATATAACAACAACAAACTTCAGAGGAGACAATAGACAGGACAACAAACAGTTACAAATGTCAAAATTTATATAGAGGATAAGGCAGGTCTAACAGAGGGAGATACAATTATCAACGAGGCAGATCTACCTACAGAGGAGGAAGGAGTGGCAGGTACACCACTCCAAACAGACCAACATGCCAAATATATGGCCGTTATGGACATACATGTCCTTATTGCTATTATAAAGATGATCATAGCATTATGGGGACTATACCTACATCTCAGGACAAGCAAACACAAGAGCAATGAGCTTATTTAACTACACAAACTCAATAGAGGAGGATGCATGGTTTCTGGACAGTGGATCAAGCCATCATGTGACAGGGTCTCCAAATCTCATAACTCAAAAAACTGAGTACTATGGTAAGAAATCTATTATTGTTGGCAGTGGAGAAAGACTTAGTATACATCACATAGGTAAAAATAACCTAAAAACATCTAAAAACAGTTTATTATCACTACAAAATGTACTATATGTGCCAAAAATTAAAAAGAATCTTCTATATGTTCATCACCTTACATTGTATAACCCTGTTTATGTACAATTTCATAAAAAATGTTGTTTTATCAAGGACAAGAGAACAAGGATGGTGCTTCTTACAGGGACAACTAATCAAGGTCTCTATCAACTGGACACACTCACCAAAAATAGCAAGTCAAGTGTCAAAGTTTTCAGTCAATCTCCAAAAGTCTTTACTATCTCTAGTCTACATCAGGGTCAGTATGAGTCCAATTTCTATGTTTTCCTAAAAGAAGGATGGCACAGAAGGTTAGGCCATCCTTGAGATAAAACTCTATGTATTGTTTTGAAATAATGTAACTAGTCTGCTATTCAAAGAAATGAAAACATGTTTTGTGATTCATGCCAACTTGGGAAATCTCATTCTCTACCTTTCAATAGATTTGAATCTCACTCTAAACAGGTTCTTCACCTAATTCATTCAGACTTATGGGGACCATCTCCTACTATTTCTAAAAATGGGTTTAAGTACTATATTGTGTTTGTGGATGATTACTCAAGATTTACTTGGGTATATCCACTTAGATAGAAAGGAGAGGCTCTTGTTACTTTCAAAAACTTTAAAACATTTGTTGAAAATCAATTTAATAAGAAAATCAAAGCTCTCCAATCTGACTGTGGTGGAGAATTCAGGTCTTTTGTACCTCTTGCAAAAGAGTGTGGTATACTTCTTACAACTGTCTGTCCTCACACCTCTGCCCAAAATGGCAGAGCTGAGAGAAAGCACAAACATCTAGTTGAAACAGGTTTAACCCTGTTAGCTCAGTCTAAAGTTCCTTTTTTCTACTGGCCAGAGGCTTTCCCCACTGCTGTATACCTAATCAACAGACTATTTACAGCTATCCTAGGAGACTTATCACCATTTGAAACACTTTTTTCACACATAACCAGACTATTATTTCCTAAAAGGTTTTGGTTGTGCTTGTTTTCCTTGTTTGAGACCCTATCAAACTTACAAATTTGCTTTTCACTCAACTAAGTGTATTTTTCTAGGATACAGTGACTCTCATAAAGGGTATAAATGTCGTAGCTCAACTGGTAGAATATACATCTTTAGACATGTTGTGTTTAATGAACTTAAATTTACCTTTCTCACTAGGTTTCTACATCTCAAACAGCCTGAGTTAAAATATATAGCTAACTTTAGTCTTGGTCTTGCTATATCTGGTCTGTCTAATTCAGCTCTTGTGCCTAGGTTGATACATTTAAGCTATCCTATCTCTACTAGTTCACTGCCAAACACACTGCCTACACTTTCAGAACCCACCATACCACAGTCACCAATTCACACAAATACAAACACACTACCCACACACACTAACACTCATACAGACACTGAGACTACCTTACCATCACTCAATCCTACCACTGATCATACACTTACAGCATCACCCAACAGATCACCTGTCCTGGAATCAATTTACGAGCCACACATTACATAGTCTATTCTATTACAACACTCAAACACACATCCCATGATTACAAGATCCAACCATGGGATCAGTAAACTTAATCGTCTGTTTTTAGGTCTTACCACTGCTGATTCAAGGATTTCTACAGAGCCAACTAAATTTTCTGATGCTATTGTTAATCCTCATTGGTATAAGGCTATGCAGGCTGAATATAATTATATACCTCACAACAAGACCTGGTTTCTGGTGTCCTGGACTCCTACTATGAACCTAACTGGAAAAAAAGTGGGTTTACAAGGTTAAACATAATGTTGATGGGATAGTTCAGCGCTACAAAGCCAGGCTTGTGGCAAAGGGTTTTCATCAGACTCCTGTGTGGACTTCATTGAGACGTTTAGTCTAATGATTAAAGCCTCCACCATCAGGCTCATTCAAACTATAGCAGTGTCAAAGGACTGGGTGGTCAAACAACTCGATATTAATAATGCTTTTCTAAATGGTAAGCTTACAAAGACTGTTTTTTATGAAGCAGCCATAAGGTTTTGAAGATGCTGACAGACCCTCTCATGTGTGTCAACTTTATAAGGCCCTATATGGACTGAAGCAAGCCACAAGGGCTTGGTATTCAAAACTAAAAGTACCCTAATTCAGTGGATTTTCAAGAACTCTAAGACAGATGTGTCTATGTTCTTCTATGAGTCTAGCCAACTCATAATTATCCTACTTGTCTATATAGACGACATCATCATTATAGGTAACCAAACCTCTCACCTTTAAAGGTTTATCAACAGACTAAACTCTATGTTTGCACTCAAAGATTTAGATGACTTTCACTACTTTATGGGGATAGAAGTAGTTAGGACTCTACGAGTTTTCACCTATCTCAATAACAATACATTATGAATATACTAAATACAGTGGGACTCACGAGTGCAAATGCCTGTTACACTCCGATGAGTGCTACACCCACTCTTTCCTTTTGTGATGGAGATCCACTACAGCAACCTACACAATACATAAGCATGTTAGGCTCTTTGCAATATATACTTCACACAAGAACATACATTGTCTATGCAGTCAATAAACTAAGCCAATTTCAACGGAATCCTACAACTACTCATCTACATGCAGTTAAACGCGTTTGTCGTTACTTATCTGGGACTGCATCACTGGTCTCCACATCAAACCTAGTCCTGAACTGCACTTGCGAGGCTTTACTGATGCTGACTGGGCTTCCTCTGTTGAGGATCGATATTCTGTGGGTGCTTACTGTGTGTTCTTTGGGGACATCCTCGTCTCTTGGCCCTCCAAGAAGCAGTATGTTGTGGCACGATCCAGTACCGAATCCGAATACCGTGCTCTTGCGAACCGATCTACTGAACTAATTTGGCTGTGTTCAGTGTTAAAGGAACTTAATTTTCCAATTTCCCGGTCACCGGTGATCTGGTGCGACAACTTGGGGGCTAGCTCCCTTGCATCTAATCCTGTTTTGCATGCCCGGATGAAGCATATTGAGCTCGATGTGCACTTCGTAGTGGATCAAGTTCTTCAAGGAACTCTTGACATCCGATATGTATCGTCCCATGACCATATTGCCGATCTGCTCACAAAACCACTCCCTCAAAGCCGCGTTATGTGACAAACTCGGTTTGAATGAATCAATCCTTCGTTTGAGGGAGGATATGAGAAATAAAAAGCAATTGAAGGGTGAAGAAATTGGTTCACTGAAGAATGATGAAAAGGAAGATTTTGTAAAGGGTAGTAAGGTTGTCTCAAAGGTTCGTGAAGCGAAGAGTACAACAGGTGTGTCTCAAACCAAGGGTAAAGTACTTAGGGTTTCATCCCTAGGTAATTTATACCCTGGATCATTTAATAAGAGACCCAAGTCCAACAAGAGCCCAACAAAGTCTAAATCAGTCCAAGAAAACAAATACATTAAAAGCTAGTAAAGCCCATGAAGTTTTTACAACCCCACTCTAGCTCTCTCCTCTCTTTGTTACAAAATCAGACCTACACAGCCACTATCAACATAAGAATATTCTTATTCTTTGGAGAGCTTCCCAATATGTAACAACCAGCATAGGATCCCTTTCACCATGTACTTGTACTATATATACCTGCAAAACAGAATGTAAAAAGTGTGAGAAAAATGAACAATAAACAACTTTTCTTCTACACTGAAAAACTACTCTCTAAAATCACAAATCTTCACTTAAACTAGTTGTCGATAGTTATTAGTACTTAAAAATGATACTTAAAATTTCAACTTTAAATAAATTATAATCTTTTTTTATTATTTAAAATTAAATTTAAAAATAAATTATATATTTTATGATAATAAAAATCACATAATTCCAAATTACCTTTATATAAACTTTACAACATATATAAAAAAATCATTTTAAACAACATAAAAACTAAAAAATTATAACATTATAATTTTATTTCTTCAATTTTTTTATATATTTTGTGAAAATTTCAGAATTTCAAAATTCTGTGTATAAACCATTCATAATATAAGGTTTAAACTGAGAATATAATGAAATTATTTGATTTTTGTTATAATTTACCCAAAATTGTATTAAGTCAGTCCAATATATTGATGAATAAAAACGTCGGTCGGATCGGATGTCTACAAAAGTCAAAAATCGGTAGGATTAACTCATATTATTAGCAATAAAGTTTCTGGAAACTTAGTCATAATTAGAAAGAATATAATATGTTGCACTTGCAGTTGATAAAGATAGTCGGAAATGAATTAGATAAGTAGTACTCCTATAGCTTGAATGGTGGTCTGTCCCTCTCTGGTCATCGTATATGGTGTGTGGTACCAAAATCAAAATTTATCCAATGAGGATCTAACACGGCCATAGGCCGATCGCGACCTCAGCAGCCAAGTTAACGTGTAAGCTTCGTATCTACCACTCTCGTGAATCACGATCTTCGTTTTCTCTGGTGCTCAAACCTCCTTTCTCGCCTACCAAACACACCATTATCTCCCTCAAACTTCGTAACTCCCGCCACTCTACTACTTCTTCTTCTCTCTACCATTCCTTGATCGGAAAATGGTAGAGCCGCCGTTGCAAGAAGATGAAGAGGAACTGTCTCTGCTGAGTCAACCGACCAATGGCGACCTTTCGTGGCGATTAAACTTCGATGGATTTCAGTTATCGACCGAAAACAAAGAGAAGCCGCCTAGGGGACTCCATGATTGCCTTGGCGTTTTAGGTTAATTGCTTATACTAGCTAAATGCTACCATTCTTGTTGTGTTTAGCTTTCAATTTCGTTTTATCTATGAAGCATCGATGAGTATATTTTTGTAGATTCTTTGTACTGCTTCTGGTTAATTTTCTTGATATTGTTAGATAGAAGGGCTTTGTTTGTACTGCTTATGTTTATTTGGTATGTTTTGCTACTTTGGGTAATACGATCTTTAACGTACTGTCGGACAGGAAGAAAGTTTTCCAGCCTTTAACCTTGTAAAGCAAATTCGTTTGAGTCCACTTGTTTTCTTGCTATTTTTGATGTGGTTGGTTCATGATTGAATTTGGAAAGGAACTTTACTCTTCTTACAAAGAGAGCATGAGCTAAGTTTGTGAACATAGCTCTTGCTTTAAATTTTGACTCTTTAGCTAGCATGAACTCAGTGATGTGATTTAAACAGTAGATAAGACTTACTGACTTTAGTGTGAAAGCTGAGTTTCAACTGAGAATGATACTAGACATAAGGACAGGAATCACTCACTCACTGACCAAAACACACTTACAAAGAATATATCCCTCTAGCTACCCTTATGTTAGGTTGTAAATAAAAGTCTTTAGGCTGGAGGGATATATTCTTGAAAACTGTGTTTTAGTAAGTGAGTTGTTTGTCTTTATTTCTCATCAAACTCTCGGGTGAAGTTGAGAAACTCTCTGAAGTCATGAGGGCATCGTCTAATTCTTGTATGGTATTAGTGTTAGAGTTATGTTTCACTGTTTTCCTTATTCCCCTTAATATCTGTGTACCAACTTTGGCAACTTTAAAGTATTAAAAGGGTCTCTAGTGCGTGTATGGAGTACTGGAGCTGTGCAACTTGTCCCTGTTTTTTTTTTTGGCTGATAATTTTGCCTTTATTCAGATGCACAGAGTTGTTCAATTCTTTTTCAGGTCAGGTACTTGCATAAATTAAATCTCAGTGGACTTGCTTTGTGGTTTCAGGTCAGGATGATTATGTGGCTGAATATTATCAACAGCAGGTTGAAATGCTCGAGGGCTTTACTGAAATGGATACCCTAGCCGAACGTGGATTTGTTCCTGGAATGTCAAAGGTCTTTATTGCTACTTAGCACTATCTAATTTACAAAGCAAGCAACGCCTTTCTCAAATTTGTTGAGCTTATTCCAAATATCTTCTGGTTGCAGGAAGAGCGGGAAAACTTGGCTAACAGTGAAACGTTAGCCATTAGGATCTCAAATATTGCAAACATGGTTCTCTTTGTTGCTAAAGTTTATGCATCTGTCAGGAGTGGCTCTTTAGCTATCATTGCGTCCACATTAGACTCTCTTCTTGATCTTTTGTCTGGCTTCATTCTATGGTTCACAGCATTTTCCATGCAGACACCAAACCCGTATAAGTATCCTATTGGAAAGAAAAGAATGCAGCCATTGGTCAGTATTACTGTACTACGGTGACTGAATATTTGTTCTGCTAGTAATTTCTGGTATTCTGCATCTATATTTGATGCTTCATTATATGTGGTAGTTGATCAAATGCGTATATGCCCCTTCTCTTCAATGGCTTCACATATGTTATTGCTTTTAGCTTTTTGTATGCTTAAGCTTTATAGGATCTGCATGACAGTTTTCTAGTCTGATTTTTAAGTATACAATGCTTTTAACAGTCGTTTGTAAATTCGTGTAGCCCTTCTTGCATAAAAAATAAACAACAGAAAACAAATCAACCTGTGTGATTTCGAGTAGCTCAACCGGCAGGTAGCTGGAAGTAAAAGACAGTTGATTGGTTTCTTATGCATTACCGTTATTCATATAACTTTTATGGGCATGCAAATGAAGTGTCAATAATATTGCTTTGCTTACGGGCGACTTTTTTCGCGGCCTGTCTAGAGAAACAGAAACAAAAGATTAGAGTTAGAATAAAGTTAGAATATATTATTATGTTTTAAGTTCTCATAAACTTTCCTATCTGTATTAGAGTTAGAATAAAGTTAGAATATATTATTATGTTTTAAGTTCTCATAAACTTTCCTATCTGTATTAGGGTTGTAGTTTTTTATTATAGTAAGATTCCGTTCCATAATCGATGGCCATTTAGTTCCTCTATAGATTGCATGCTTTGTGGCTCTCTGATAATTAATTATAGAAAAAAAAAGTATTTCGTAAAACTATGGTATAGTCAGTAAGCTGGAAGCGTAAGAAAGCGGGTTATCTATGCATGCATTCTTGTCATGTAACATGTTCTGCGATGTGGATTTGTTTTTTATAAATAAAGCAACACGTGTTTTTACCAATATTACAGGTCTTTTAGGTTCATCCTAATCTATAATTACTCTGCTGATATACTCATTGCAGACTAGGCAGTTATCTTTTGCAAAGAGTTAAAGAGTAGCGGAGTAGTTAACAGTGTGGAGTATTACTTTTACCTTATATTGAATCATGGTCTTATTTTCTTGCAATTCCTATAAAGCACTCTAGAATATATCTTAAAACAATCCAGAATTTCTTTACTTATAGTTGTGTTGAATTAGCTCAGTCATAATTTGAAAATTGATATTTTTGTATTAGATGTTTCTAGATGTTGACTACATTTTGTTTGTCTAGATGCTACTATGAACTTGTTTCTTGTGATGAAAAATGAATACAAGCATAAACCTCTCTAGTAATTGAGTGCCTGTTACTGTTTCAGTTTGCTACACTTAAACTGTCTATAAATGTTCAAATTATCAATCATATGATGTGCAGGGAATCCTCGTTTTTGCATCTGTCATGGCGACTCTAGGACTTCAGATTATCTTAGAGTCTGCACGCACTTTGGTATCTGAAGTAAGAGGCCTTTTAATCCATATAAGATTCCTTATTTATTCAAAGGAGACTCGTTGAAAGAATTAATGTTGTTCTTGGTACTGTATGTGTTCCGTGCAGGATGGTGAGTTCAGTCTGACTAAAGTACAAGAGAGATGGGTTGTTGGCATAATGCTGTCAGTGACGTTGGTGAAACTGCTGCTGGTCATCTATTGCCGGGCATTTACTAATGAAATTGTAAAGGCTTACGCACAAGATCACTTTTTTGATGTGATCACCAACATCATTGGTCTCATTGCTGTACTCCTTGCGAATTACTTTGATGACTGGATGGACCCTGTTGGAGCTATCATTGTAAGTAAATCTCTCTCTAATTTTTTCTGTATACAGAGATTCTGTAATGTTCATCAGAGGAAGTTGTAGTTTTAAGTCGCCACCGTATATATTTAAGAAGGCTACTAGAGATTTTAATGTTATTTCTGCTGTTCGGTCACTAAAAAGCTCTAAAAGTCTATTTGGTGAGCACGGGGCTTGATCATCTATTCTATATTAGTATAGTGAAGAGATCAAATCCTATTCATAGTTTTTATAAATTTGAATGTGTTGCAGTTGGCCTTGTACACTATACGAACTTGGTCAATGACGGTGTTGGAAAATGTGAACTCACTAGCTGGAAAATCAGCTGCACCTGAATACCTGCAAAAACTAACATACCTTTGCTGGAATCACCACAAAGCTATAAGGCACATAGATACAGTCCGAGCTTATACCTTTGGATCTCATTACTTTGTGGAGGTTGACATAGTGTTACCAGCAAGCATGCAATTGCAAGAGGCTCATGATATAGGGGAGTCCTTGCAGGAGAAGCTCGAGCAGTTACCGGAGATTGAGCGAGCGTTTGTTCATCTTGATTATGAGTACTCTCACAAACCGGAGCACGCGCAAGCTCACTGTCAGTAGCATGACATATTAAAAGGTGACTGTCGAAGGCCCATAAGAATTGGGGCTTGATGTGTAGTTGGGCATAAAACTCAGATTGAATTGTGTGATTAATTGTCCAATCACTAATTCGAATGCTGTTCTGTATTATATAATATCAAGTGTGGTTGATGCGTCTTAAAAGTACATTAGCAAAAAGTAATGTCAGCAATGTCACCATCATAATCAGGTTAACAATGCGAGTGTTTTTCGATCAAAAGATATAAAAAGGCCATGTTGTGTTTGGTTGGTTCAGTTGTGAAGACATGTTTCGATGGCTGCTGAAAGAAAAACTGCTTTTCAAACAAACTTAGAAAGAAAAAAATCCAATCTATAGTTTGAAGTGTTTATTTTTATTGATTGTGCTACATACAAAAAATGTCTTATCTAAAGGTTTGCCTGTTAAGAAGCAACAATACGGTTTTTGTTTTCTTAAGATCGACTTTTTTAGTAATGTTATAATGTGTCAAAAATATATAAGAATATTAACAAAGTAATATTGAAGTACAAATTTGACGTTTTTGAATTTTTCTAAGCACAGTTTTTAGTTTTTGAATTTTCTAAGCATAGTTTTTAGTTTTTGAAATAGTAAAAAGTTTTTAATTTTTGAAAGAGTTTTCAGCTTTAATAAATAAACACGTTCTCAAAAAAAATCCCATCTTCAGCTTAATAGAATCATAAAGGAAGGCCTCTGAAGGGTAGCCGAGTTGGTTGAGTATGGCATTCTTATGACCAAAAAAGTCATGAGTTCGAGTCCCTTTCTCGGCTGAGCCTGTCACCTTGTGTGGTTTACCTTCTGGCGTTGGTTTGCAGGCTATCGCGTCAGACTGAGGGTTTACCCTGTGCGCACTCATTGCACTCTGAGTAGCGGCTGCGGGTTCCCTCCGAAAAAAAAAAGAATCATAAAGGAAGGCCCTCATGGGAGTAGCCTAGTTGGTTGAGTATGGTATGCGTGTGACCAAAGGTTATGAGTTTGAATCCCTCTACATATACATATGCTTTCTCGGCTGAGCCTGTCACCTTGTGTGGTTTACCTTCTGGCGTTGGTTTGCAGGCTATCGCGTCAGACTGAATGTTTACCCTGTACGGACTCATTGCATTCTGAGTAGTAGCTGCGGGTTCACTCCGGAAAAAAAAAATCATAAAAGAAGGTAAAATATACATAGGTATCGAAAAACCAAATTATTTTTTATTTTTATATTTTTGAAGATGTCCGATCTATTTGTTATAATATTTTTTTTACAGAATTATCTATAATATATATATATTACGATTTTAATTACTAAAATCCGTATCTTTTGAACAAATAATTCAGGAAAAAAGTGTTTAAAATTATATTAATTTTGTTATTTTAAAACGACAAAACTAGATCGATAAATGATATTTTTTTATCTTTTTGAAAGAGAGATGAGAAATGCAAAAATGAATTATCAAGAATAAAGACCGATAGTTGCAGACAAAAGACGAGAGTTACAGGACAAAAGACTGATAGTTGCGAGATGTGAGCCAAAAATTACGGGACAAGATACGAGAGTTGCAAGACGAGGGACAATAAATAAGTCGTAGGACATTAAAATATAAATTTTAGAGGATAGACGTGGAACAAAAAAGCTAGATGCGAGACGCGGGTTAATTAGACTCGTAAAAAAATATAAATCAAGTTTTTTTCATCATAAAAAAAAGACCAATAGTACTTTCAAATAGGAGTGGCAATATTGGTCCGAACCGGCCCAAACCGGCCTAATCCGGTCGGGCTTTGTCCAACCCGAACATTTAACGGAGCGGGTACAGATATACGAATTGTGACCTATAGACGGGTCGGGTATGGATTTTTAATTTGTCCAACCCGACCCGGCCCGCAAATATAAACTAGTATAAAAAATAAAAAATGTATTAAAAATAATTTTAATTTTGTAAAATATAACTAAAATAAATATACTTACTAATTACTAGAAGATAAATGTATACCAATAATATACCAGTAATTATTATTTTATTTTTATAGTCAATAATATATTTATTAATTATATTCTTTTTCCATAAACTAATTTCATAAATTATAAATATATTTCTTCACATCTTTGCATATATATATATATATATATATATATATATATATATATATATATATATATATATATATATATACTTCAAATCCTAATTTCTAACTTTTTCAAGTTTTTTAGATGTTTTTCTCTACTGCTATTGCATTTTAGGTACGTTGGTTTAAAAAATTTATGTCTTAAACTTTTGTTTTAAATTAAAGATAAAGTCAAATTTGAGCAGTCATACAGGTTTGATCAACCCGAATAGTAAAAACAATGTTTGCGGGCTCGGTCGAGCTGACCTGCGGACATAAACGGGGCGGACTCGCGTTCGAAAATATTAAACCCGTTGCGGGTCGGGCCAGGTTTGGGTTCGAGTAAAAAAGAACGGGCCTAAGTGGGTCGGCCCGAACCCGACACATTGTCATCCCTACTTTCAAATTATTATTATGAGTTACTTGAAATACACACTTTTAAAAAATTAATTTAAAAATGTATATTCGTGCTTGATGGTTTTATATAAAAATGTATTACTCAAATTACAAAGTTTGTTGAATTTTTTGGATACCGAACCATAATAGCTTTTTAAATTAGTATTAAACACGAACTCATTCCAGAACGATCCAAATGTCATATGCACACAAAGTCTAAATTTTTTTAAAAAAACATAGTTATGGTTAAAGTTGACGATTAAAAATCACAATTATTAAACGTTTTTCGTAGCTCTGAAAGTTTCACCATAAAATACATAATTATCATTAAACATAAAGCATAGTCATTTTTTTTTCTCAAAATTCAAGTTTTCAAACCGTTTGATGTTTTAAAATATATCTTAACTGAATTTCGCATTCAAATATTTACTTTTTTCAAATCTAATATACGAATTCGTTCGCTAGATCATCTTTTTATTTATATAATATATTAAATTTCTTTGTTTAGATTGGTAATGTGAATTGTAATTTTTTTATCCAAATTTTAGAAATATATATTAGTTTTAAGTGGTTTGAGTGGGTTCTAGATTTTATTTACTAGTGAACATTATTCTAATCTATTGTTGCATATTATAAATTATGACTTGTGGTTTGGACCGTACGAACTTACGAAAAGGTAAGAGAGTATTCTAATAACAATGTTGACGGCGGGGTGATAAGGATCCTTCACCATCTTCACTCCAACTTCCAGAGACAAAGCTGGTGCAAGAGTCATAACATTCAACGTTGGAGGAAGATACATCGGAGGTTGAGGCTCAACCAAATATAAACCAAGATAGAGTCATAGAGTTCAAAACAACTTTTCTCATATTCCAAGATAATAAAAGATATACTTGAATCATAAGACATGTCACGTTTATCGTGAGAGGGTAAATATTTATAAATTTTATAACGAGTTCATAAATGATTATTTAGTATATTATGTTGTATTTTAAAAATATATATGTTATTTTATAGGAGAGTTTCATGTTAGAAAATTTAAAATTTTAAAAAATCTTCAAACTTTTGTTTTTATCTAATACACAAACTTTAAAGCCTCACAACTTTCAAAAACGCATCTAAATTTTTCTCCAAATTTTAGAAGAATCTATTCTCTTATTTCTAAACAGTCTAAATTGGTTCTTGATTTTTAGTTTTTTATTAGTTAATATAACTCTGATATAATGTTGCATACTTTTAATTTTTTATTTTTGGTTTGGATAAAATAGGGCTAAGGTTCATCAAATATTTTTTGTGTTTGCATATTGCAACTTAACCAAAGGAGGTAAAACTTGCAGCTGTTACTACAACTAATTTTGATCTAATGGGTTTGGAACTTTTTTAGCTGCAGGAGAAACTAATTTTGGCATGGGGTCAAAATTAATGTATATTTTTTATTCGAATATCCTCATAGTTATTGTATTTTGATATTTATTATAAGATAATGTCACTAATGATTTGTTTGAGGAAGTTGTTTTTGGGAGCCTTATATTTGTGAACATTTAATCATGAACTACTCGAATAAATTAAACCATATGGACCTACAAATATGTCAAAGAGAGTATGACAACGGTAACATCGGTGACAGGGTGGTAAGGATATTATAGTTGAATGAGAATTTTACCACCCTTTGTTTCTTTGACCGGTTAACTCCGGATGAATCATATTTATGCACCAATTCTTTTTTATTCGGTAACATTGATTTCTCTTATAAGATTTGGACGACGGTAGAGGCCGATTGGATGTATTCTTCAAGGACTTGAATGCGTTAGATTAGTAGACATGTGGATGCATATTTTGGCATAATTGTATATAATTTTATGTTTTACTTCCATACAAGGTGCAAATAACATAAACGAATTGAATATCTTGATTGAGTGCTACATATACAACAATTTGCAAACCTTTCAATCAGACCATTGTTATTGTTACCAAGTATATATGTTGCTTATATGTGCGTGGGCTATAAAACCTCTTAGGACCAACCAAAAATTTAACGTTTAATAAATTATACTTATTTAATAGAGTTTTGATATATATATATATATATATATATATATATATATATATATCATTTATTATTAAAATTTTATTTATAATCGTACGAGTATATGCAAACGATCATTTTTAGGGTTACTATGATTTGGATATGCTATTATGTACGACGACAATATCCTATCGTATTAATTGGGTCGCGCATTTTAACAATTTGGTCATATGTAATACATATCGTATCGTCTTGTAAAAAAGGTTGGTAGCAATGTGAGAAGGGCTATCATTTTTGTACGTTGGGGTGATGCAATTTGGATGGATTGAGAGTTCAATCTTTTACTAAATACAGGAGAGAGATTCCCTAGTGGTCAAAAGTTTAAACATGCATACTATAGAGGTTGACTATGATGGTTGGATTTTTCGAATTCTTCTGTATGTTCTAACTTCGATTCTGGTGGAGGAAGAGCCAGTGGATGAATTGGTGCATACGACGCAAAAATCTAGTTTGCATGCAGGATATAGAATGATGGTCTTTGAGTACACGAGATTATTTTCAAGTATGGCGGTCGAATAAAGTCGTACTACATAAAATCTATTGTGTTATACGTAATGTTTAAAATTTTATGATGCATTATGGATATATTTTTAGATTTTTATTTCAAAATTACGTGAATGTTTTTTTTAAAAACACCAAGAAACTAAAAGAAATTTAAATAATACATAATACACATAAAGAAACTATAAATAATACATAGGTTACTATATGATGAAAAAATAGAGTAATATGATATACTACAAAAATAATGATATTTTTAAGTTTTGCAACTAATTTTGACACATTCCGTCAAAATCAGTTGCATTTGGTAAATTCAATTTACTACTAATTTTAACCAATGTAATCGAGATCAAATATATTTCTAAAAGGCTTCATATTTGACAAAATACGAAAGAAAATTATTTGTCTTTTTCAGGGGATAAGAGTTTGTAGTACACCTGTTTCCGAATGACTGTTCCAAAATCAATTGTATTTAGTTATTTTATATATACATTTGGTTATATATTTTGGAATCAAATTTTTAAACGATATCATCAAATAAGTAAAAATAATTAAGAATAATTAAGAAAATAGTTAAAAATGCAAATAATTTGAATTATAACACGGTAAAGCTACAAACAAAAATATAGCGATTGATTAATATTAATTAAGATTTGTAACCCTATAATCTGGTTGTACATGAGGTTGGACTTATGTTTATCTCATAATATGTTTGTATAATACATTAATACAACAATGACTTCATGAGAAAATTATTGAAAACCATAATGGATGAACGATTGGTAGTGGTTTGTTAGACTGGACGTGAACACATCATACATAATAATATATTATTATTAAAAAACCTCTTATATTAAATATATAAGATATCTATAATAAGAATTTTTACTTATTCAATGAAATTATTTTTGTTCATATTAGAAATGGAAACTAAGCAACTAAAGAGAAACAGTATATCCCAAATAGTTTATTATGGAACATGCCATGTGTACTATAAAGTTGGTCATACAAAGAAAAGTCGTTATAGATTTTTATTATTAGGTTTTCCCTTCTCATGTGACCATGTTTCTTGAGCACTTAAACAAGAAGAGCTAGAGCCCTAAAACCAGGATGACCATGCATTTATACGTTTGTTACCTTAGTAATAAACGAATGTATGTATAGGGGAAGTTGGTCAATACACAATAATATCTTAGGTTGACAAGTCTCATTTTTTATTACTTTTTAATATTTAGATGTGCGTGAGTGCTTGTTATTTTTCGAACATTTGTGCGCTATCGGGTATTTTAATCATATGCTCAAAATGTGATTTTTCTCGTTTGGTCAAAGTAATGTTAATCGAGTTTTTACACATCATTTTGTCTTTGTCGGTTCTTTAGGTGTAACATATTTAGTTAAATTTGGCCGAAGTACTTTAAAAACTTTAATTATGATATAATGCATGTGCTTCTAATCATAATCACCAACCAAACCATTTATTCTCAAGATTTCTTTCTCCGATATTCCATCTTCGTCGCACTGATATTTTATAATAAAGTTTACAAGTTTGTCTCTTTTTTCGATCATATGAATTATCATACCATATATCTCTCTAACTATTGATGTTATCTCATACACACACGATAAACCATGCAATATTTGAACAACACATCTACATTCTACTTTGTAGGCAATTATATTTCTAACCGATTTATATTATTTTAACATAATAGTAAGAGATGTCTTAGTGATTTCATCATTTATATCTTAAAATATCTAACCATTATATAAAAATTAAATATTATCTTACCATTCTCAAACCATGTTCTTGTCTTCGTGTGTTGAATATCAAGAAAAATGTCCAATTGTTTCCAAAATAGTCCAAGGTCGTCCCAATAAATTATAGCATTAATGAATGTGGGCCTTCAATACTTATATAATTAGATGCATAATTAGTTTGATTATAAACATCTATTTTATAGTCGTTAATTTTGACTGCAACTCTTAATCAGTTTCCATATATAAAATCTTATTCAAAGCATCTTGAAACTCGTCATTTAATTTTCTTTTTAAAAATAATTTATTTTTATTTATGTGCCAAATGCATAGTGTGTCTCATGTTAATAAATTTCTTGTTGATTGTGTCCATTAACCCCAATTATCTATCTGTCAACATAACATTCAGTAATATACACTACTTTTCTTTTATGACTACCCTAAGTTAATCTAACACCTAAATGTATTTGGAAAACATTTTTGCTCTCATAAAAAACGAATGACATAATAAACTAAAACCTGCGAGAATGTCATTAACGGGTCGACGTATGTTGAGTGTGTAAACATATATCTGTAATAACTTCATACCCATCATATGTCATCATATATCCTTCGATATAGTTATTTCCTTCATTTGTAAATATTACATATATTGTACACGGTAAGAAGTTTTATATTTTTGTAACCGACTAAAATTTACCGAAGGTGAGCACCGACCAATGAGAATTCCTTGATGATAACGTTTTTTTTAACCTAACCACTATGGGGAATCCTTCAAATAAAACCATGGGTTCATAATTATTATTTTCATATAAAAATTATAAATATTATAGTTTAAGTCCAAAAGATGAGTCCCGAGCTTAAAATCGATATTATTTTATGTTCGTAGATTTTCTAATTTCTCTCTTTATGACTTCCTCTATATTACCAGATCTCTCGCAAGAAAGATATAATCTCAAAGATCTCCTATTTTTACTTCATGGTAAAAAAAATAGCTAACATGTACCTTATTTGTCAATCGATGCGTGCTATCAACCTTATTGTGCTCCGTTTTCCAAACCTTGAAGAGTGCTAAAGACTTTAGTTGGTCTCCACAATGCAACCAAGCTTTTGATGAAATAAAGAAACACTTATCTTCACCAAAGACCCATTTTAAGCCCGTACAAGGATAAACACTGTATGTATACTTGGCTGTGTCAGAATGCGCTATAAGTGCAGTATTGGTAAGAGAGGTAGACAATTACCCTCGTTCGGTGTACTACATCATCAAAAGTCTGATAGATGCTGAGAAGAGGTACTTGAAGCTTGAAAAGTTGGCACTAGCCTTAGTGATTTCTGCAAGAAAAATGAGGCCGTATTTTCAGTCTCATTCCATCATTGTCCGAACATCTTTCTCATTGAATAATGTTCTTCAGAAGGCAGATATGTCAAGAAGGATGACCAAGTGGTCAGTAGAATTTGGTGGTTATAACATTGATTTTTCCTTATGAACTGCTATCAAAGCTCAATCTGTTGCTGATTTCCTGGTAGAATTCCATTCGGATATGAGTTCTAAACACATTTCGGAAGGAAAAACCAAGAAAGAGTGGGTAGTTCGGACTGATGGTAGATTAAACACAATGGGTTGTGGAGCTGGAATTTGCCTAACCTCTATGTATGGTGATAAAATGTACCATGCTATATGCTTTGGGTTTAGAGCCTCTAACAATGAGTCCGAATATGAAGCGGCTATATCTGGTCTCAAATTATCTTTCCTATGTGGGGCTAAAAGAGTAAGTTTGATGAGTGATTCCCAGTTTCTTATCCATCATGTTCAAGGACAATCTGAGGCCAAGAAGGATCAGCTGATCAAATACTTACTCATCCTTAAAGAGGTGGCAGCCAACTTCAAAAGTGTTTGTTATGAGCATATTCCTAGATCAGAAAATACACTGGCAGATTCCTTTCCAACCATAACATATTCTGAGTCCTACCATTGGATTCATGTACAAGAGTTCCCATCCATACAATCAAATCAGAACAAGGAAAAGGAGGAAAGCTTGAGTATACGAGTAGTTCAACCTAGAGATTGGATATTTTCCTTTCTTCAATACATTTCTGATGGGGTTTGGCCTCCAGATAAAGCTACGACAAGAAAAATTAAACACAGGGTTCGTGGTTTTTTTATCATAAGGGAAGTTCTCTATAAAAAATATTTCAGTAGACCTCTCCTGCGTTGTTTGGGGGTTGAAGAGTCTCAAGTCGTTTTATCCAAACTACACGATGGAGAAGGGTTAGTGCATTGTGGTTACAGGGCACTAACCCGGAGGGTATTATTGACTGGTTACTATTGGCCATCCATAATGGCAGATGCTAAAGAAATGGTAAATAAGTGTAATACATGTCAAAGGTATGGCAACGAAATTCATGTGCCAGCGGTACATATGGAGCCTATTTCTGAGCCACTGCCTTTTTCTCGTTGGGGATTGGATTTAGTTGTGCCTCTGTCAATGGCGTCCCGAGGGTGCAGGACTATTATAGTTGATATTGATTACTTCTCGAAATGGATAGAGGCAGCTCTTTTGGCAGGAAGCACTTCGAAAGCTGTCATTAAATTTATCTTATCCAATATATGTTGCAGATTTGGGATTCCTCAAAATATTACCACAGATAACGGGCTACAGTTTGATAACAAGGATATGGAGAACTTTTGTGCTTCTAGAGACATTCAACATTTTTTCTCTTCTCCTTTCCATCCACAAGCAAGCGGCCAGGTTGAAGTTGCCAACATGACCATTTTGTCCGGATTAAAAAAGAATCTAGAGGGAGTTGCAGGGAAGTGGCCAAGCTATCTGCAAGAAGTGTTGTGTCATACTCAACTAATCCTCGGGCTGCTACACAAGAATCTCATTTTGCTTTGGTGTATGAGATGGATTTCATTACCCCCATTGAAGCTACCCTACCATCATACATGGTCCATAACTATTACGAACACGCTAATGATATAGCAATTAGGAATCAGTTGGACTTAACATAAGAAAGAAGAGTTAAAGCTCACTTGAGAACAGCCCACTACCAAGGCTTGATGAGGAGCAGGTTTTCTTCCAAGGTCAAGAGAAGATATTTTCAACTAGGAGATAAAGTTTTGAGAAAATGTTTCTTACACACCAAGGAGAAGCAGTTCGGTAGGTTGGCGCCGAACAGGGAAGGCCCCTTTGAGGTCTCCGAAAAGCTTAAGCCTAGGACATATAGGCTTCAGGACAAAGAAGGAAGGGTTTTGAAGCACCCATGTAATATTGAACATCTCAGGTTATATTTAGAATAAAAATTGTGTGTAAATATTTACTTGTTAGATATCAATTTAAATATTATGGGGCATACTCTTTCCTACCCTGGTGGCCCGGGAAGGTTTAAACGAGGTGTCCGGTTTTTCCATTTAATAAAATGTGATGCCTTCTTAAAACATCCGGTGTGGTTTATCTACAATTAAATTCAATTACAAATCATTGGTTCAACACTTTGGATCTTTGATAGATCAGATGAACCTGTTTGAGTGATGACCATTAAATATATGTCATCGGAGATATTAAACACTCTCACTATAATTCTTCTGAAAAACTAGGGGCTATTTAAACATTAGCCATTAAGATTTAAAGGAAAGAAAGTGTTAAATAAATAAATATTTGATAAATAAACCTATTCGGACTTTAACCGAATAGGAAGAACAAAACATGTTTTGGTAATCCAAGGACTTTAAGTATTTCAAAGACTTATCTGAACTCTGACAGGATAACATTACAAAATATGCTTTGGCCATCCAAGGACTTTAATTGTTCAAACTAGATAAAAAGTATGATTAAACCTTAGGGCTTGTTCCCTTCGGATATCCCTTCACCACCACCACATTTCTTGGGACTTTTGAGTTCAGCACTCGAACTCTCACCAGTTCTCTCTTCATCATCAGTAGTGGAATCAATTCCACCAGAGTAGTTGTACTTGTCACCAGCTGCCATAGTGTGATGAAGAAGGTTTTCATATTCCACATATTTCCATAAGGTACCAAGGGTCCTCTTCGGAAATGTCTCATGTAAGAGCAGCACCATGTTAGACCTGACTTCATCGTATATTTTCTCAAGGGAATCTATCACTTCGTTGGTATATTTATCAATACCTTCATGAATAGCTTGCTCTTGTTGCTTCACCAAATCCTCTTTCTCCTTGGCCATCTTAGACACAGTACCTTCCAAGGAAGTCTTCTCACCGGATAGGGTTTGAATGACACCATCTTTGATCTTCAGGTCCTCCTTCAATGTTGTGAGATCCTTTTCCAAACCGGAATATTTAGTTTGGAGCTCAGTACTGGCAGTCTCCGAAGTGGCCAGCTTGGTTGATAAATTTTCCTTGTCCTTCCTCAATGCTTCTATCTCCTTCTTCAGTTCTTTAATACTCTGATTGGCTTTAAGAAGGTTGGTTAATAGAGATTCCTTGTGAGTGGTGAGGGAACTGATGGGAGTGGTCTGGCTTTTTCACTTGTCTCTCCAAGTCAAGCACTAGCGGGATGTGATCGAGAAGAGAATGGCTTAGAACATCTTGCTCTCTGGAGACAGAGAAAGACTTACCATTAAAGGTCACCATGTTAGCAGAGCTCGAAGGGCGGTAAGGACCTGTGAAATCATCCTTCTCAGAATCATTAAAGTATAAATCAATGTTTTGAAGGGCAATAATGTCCACTTCTTCAATCCCTCCCTCAACAAACTCTCCGGATTGCAGACCTGTTGGGATCTTCTCTTGTAAAGTATGATCAACAGGGGCTGGTGGAGGTAGAGTCTCCGAAGGGCGAAGAATTATTTCTTCTCCTAAGGTGACTCTCTTCTTTTTTGCAGTCTTTTTGTCACTGCTGGCCCTTCTTTTCCGGTTCTTTTTTGGAGGATTTGGTGGGTTTTGTGACTCTCACGCCTCCCTTACAGTTTCAGCTTCTACCACTTTGAGTAGGGCAGCGTCAATTCCCCCTTGGTTCCCCGAACCAGTCCCCTTTGTGGCTGCTTGAACCAGCTCTGTTCCAGCTTTCTTCTTCTTCCCTTTCATTTTGGTGGGAGCTTTTGCTCTAGAAGGTAAAACCAATTTACCATCTTGGGCCTCCGTTTGTTTGAGAATTACACCAGGAGGAGGCACTCTAGTCAGCTCTTCCCATGAGAGGTCCCTCCGACCTGTGGTGTTCCACAGATGGGACCTCACAAGATTTCCCGAGGTGAAGCAATTGTGGATGACATTTCCCCAACGCTCTACAGCCATGCGTTAAGCTTGGCACATGTTGTTTGCCCCTCCTCTAAGTGTCCGGTGAAATTCTTCGGCAACACCAAAAAAGGAGTGACAAACTAATCAGAAGATGAATACTTATGATTTAAAAAGAAAAACATGAAAAACAAATATAGAAAAAACTAACCAGTACTCTTCCACCGGCTAGTTAACATGCTGGGATTGGTGTTGGCCTTGATCTTCCTACCGTTCTCCCATGTCCCACTGACAAATGGAAACTGAGTCCTCCAGTTCTTCTCAGCCTCCAGCAAATCATCTACCACCTTGAAGTTGTTCCCCATATTATGATGGTAGATTGGAATCTGGTGATTCTTGCATAGACTTGCCACAGCGGCAAACTGCTCCATTGGGAGTGGGATTTTTGATAACTTTGATGCCATTATGCAAGCAAGGAGGGAATACCAAGCATTTGGGCTTAACTGGCTTGGGCAGAGTTTAACCAGGTGGAAATACCTAACGATTTCTGGGTCCAATGGGAACCGAAGTCCCTAGTTTAGCACCTCAGTTAAAATAACCACCTCGTTGAGTTTGCAGTCCATAGGAGTCTCCGGAGTGATAGGTATCCTTACCTTCACTGACTCTGGAATCCTCCATTTCGTCTGAATCCGGCCCAACTCAGCAGTGTGAGTGTAGACGTAGTTTTTATTTTGTAAAGCCAACAGGTATTTAACACTGACATTTTTAAAGCAAGGGCCTACCTTTCCCTCTAGGCACTCCTGAAGCTCTGGATGAGTCAAGCAGACCCTGACTTTGCTTTTGCCCTTCTTGTCAGAAGCGGCATCCCCCGTTTGACTTGATGCTTCAGTTTCAAAAGGAGCCTCCTCGATACTGTCTTCCATTACTTCTTCCATCACTATGGAAGGTTTGTCAATTTCCCTGGATGGATGGGGATCAGCTTTGGCACCGAAGGCTGTTCGAATGGATGAGCGCCTATTGTTTCTGAAGGCCTGGTGTCCGATTGAGGTTGGGATCCGGAGGGCTTGGCCCTTGGGGCTACTTTAGATGCCTCTGATCCATAGGGCTTATCTCTTGAGGTTGATTTAGATGCCTCCGATCCGGATGGCTTTGGCAGTGAAGCAGTAGTTTGGGATTTAGTTAGATGAGTCGTTCGGCGAGGGGTTAAATTCTCCGGAGACTTCTCAACGTCAGAACCCATGGCTATGAAAGGGGAAGGTTTTTTGACACTCGAAACTGCTTTTTCTTTAGCAACAGAAGGTTGAGACTCTTGAACAGAAGAGCCTGAGGGAAGAGGAGAAAGGTTTGGTTTGAATAACTGTCTAGGCTTGGGGTTTCTGGAAGAGGATGATCCTTGGTCAGCTTCTTGAGTCGGTTCACTAGATTCTTCACTTGTGGAAATTGAGAGGCCGGCAGCAATGCGATTCTCCCTTTCAACTTTTTTTGCCCTTTCTAGCTCTGATAAGTTTAACCATCCGCATTTAACAAGTGTGTTTCTGGCTGTGAACATAAAACTCTTCAATAAAAAGTTTGAAGGTAAGAGTGAAATCTCTCTAGAAATTCTTTGAGTAATGAAGACAAGAAATAGTGAAGAAGGATTTATATAACAGTTGAAAAAAGTATTTGTTACCTAGGAGAAGTTGAAGAGGGTTTGGCAATGATTAAAGACGACAAAAATGTGTGAAGGATTAAATGCCTAGGTAACTTCTAGACTTAGTGGTGCGCTGATCTAGGAAGAATAACGGCTGGTAGGTCGAACCAGATATTGACACGTGTCCCACAATCCAAGAAGAAAGCTCTTAGAATTCTAGAAAGATAAATCAGTTCGGACAGACTTCGAACTGGGTTAATGATGAAAATAAACTCCCTAGTACGGACCGCACAAGCAGATCGGACAAATTCATTACTCGCTTGGTGGATTTTTTTGTCCTCCCAAAGATATTTAGCAAGGACTAAAAAAGGGGCTACTGATGAGTTCAGAATATTTAGCAAGGGAAATTTTGATAATAACATGCCACTAAATTATCCGAACAGGACAAAAGTAAAAACACTTAAACAACTTTTGACTAAGTTATGTGCTAATATAATTAAGAAAGTTAATGGGTCCTTAAACTCGACCCGGTTTCATAATTCGACCCGTAAGTCCATGGATCCTTAATTAAGGGTATAATTACCCCAACCACTCTCATTAATGAGGGTAATGAACATTTAATACAACCAGGCTACTCAATTCTCTCACTATTTTATACATCAAACGCTTAATAAACAAAATACTTTACAAAACACTTTACAAAATTACCCCCAACCCAAAATAAACCAAACCAATGCCCAATGTCATTGTGGTACTTATAGAAACGGGTACTCCGGTTTTCTCCGGGAGAATGCAACGCTGCTGGCTTTCTAAAGTGTACTTCATTTTTAGTTTTGTCATATATTGTAGCCACGCTTTCTCCCAATTCAGCAAACCACTCAGGTTGAACCCAAGGTCCCCTTTTGTTTATAACCTGTTGGTTTTGGTTTTGGTTGGACTGATTCTGCCTTGATCGGTTAGATCCATGTTCATTTTCCTTTGATCTGTAACCAGACTGATTAGCAACTTGAGGTGTTGACGCTGTAGTGGTGAACCTAATCTGGCGAGGCACTCTGACTTTTTAGTCTTCAACATTGATTTATTTCCCCACCAGATTTAATAACCCCCCTCCCCCAAAAAAAAGTCATGGAATTCTTTCGGGTCACTGAATCAACCAAGTTGCCCGGATTCAAACCTTGCCTGAGGGAAGCAATCGCAACTTGTTCAAAGCAATCTGCTAACCCGTTCTTTGTATTCACAAACCTGTTGATGTATTCCTTTAGAGACTCATTTGGCTCTTGAGCACGGTGGATGATGGTATCCCAATTACCTTTAAGATCATTGCTTCCAACGAATTTCCTCCGGAAAGCAACCCAAAATATGTCAATGTTTTTTATAGATCCCCAAGAGAGGCTATTATACCATTTGAGGGCACTCCCCTTGAAGATTGAGAGAAATCCCTACACAACAATCTTTTTTCATCACCAAAGTTCATCATAAAGTTTTTAAATTGCTCAAGATGGTTGTCCGGATCTTTGCTCCCATCATATTTTTCCATCTTGGATCTTTCAAACCTTTTAGGAAGGTGTCCGTAGAGTATTTTTGCAGAGGCGATTGTGTGCAGTTTTGGCTACGACTAAACACGGTATCCTTATTTGAAGTAGCAAATACCTAGTTTGGATTGGAAACCAAAGGGATCAATCAGCAAGCGGTCAATATGTTGATCAGTTAAACCCTTCATTTTCTACGATACTTCTTGAGCCTACCATGTCCGTCCCTTTTTCTTGAATGTTTTTTAGTAAGACTCATTTTGTTTTTTTGATTGTCCTTCATTAATGTTGGATGAGACTAACTCTTTAAGCTCTGCGTCATTAGAGGAGCTGCTGGAGGATTCGAAGTTGAGCTCTTTATGTGTTTAGATCGATGCGTTTTCTTGGAGTTGAGATGAGTCTTTACGGACTGTTTGTTCTCACCAGGATTTTTAGTATTGTGGAACACCGACTCACCAGATTTTTCTTTAATTCATTTCTCTGTCTGTTTCATCGTTCTCAAAACCTCAATCTCGGCTCTCAACGAATCGCGATCCTCAACCATGTATTCATTATTTTCTTTTGTTACTTCCACCTCAAGAGGTGGAATATTCTGTGCAATCGGATCCATTTGAACTGCTTTGTTTGTTGGTTTTGAATCTGAAATTCAGGCACCGTCGCCTCCCATTGTGGTTACCATTTTTGTGTGGATTATTTCTGATGAAAGGGTAATTTTGGAAAAAAATGGAATTTAATGTTTAAGGTAACATGTAAAGAGATAATTAAGGTGTGTAGTAGCAGTAAATTATGATCACCCTCATTAATGAAAGTAGTTAGGGTATTTATACTTAATTAATCACACATGGGCCTTTTAGGTCAGATTATGGGCTTGGGTTAAGTTTAAAAACTCATTAGCCCAAGAGATGAAATGACCAGCAACTAGTTGAGTCACATTCCACTAATTTATTCTGTTCGGTTGGACATGGTACTGGTATACCCTTCAGATATATGTGAGGGGAATTGTCAAAATAATCCGACCTTATCACACGTGACTCAATATAATATTTTACTTGGCTTCCAACCTAGAGTAGGAATTTATGTATGTCACCTCTCACATTGATATGGATTGCATCTCATGCATATAATCAGTGCGTATAACAGAACAAAAAAAATATGGAAATAGTTGATGATCCATGTAGCTAAAAAATCACGCATGCCTTCGGTAGGTACTTCAAAGTTTTACCGAGAGGATGATAAATATGAGATGTTATATGAACACCATATGCGTACGATCTGCATACTTATATTTGACATACATGTTGATTTTTCGATATATATGAGTTGATTTCTATATCATATTTGGCAAAATCAGAAATGTATAGGCATGAGAGGAAGATGACGCTTCAAGAAACCACCATTGAAGATCTAGCTATGTTTCCATTATTACAGAGCTTTCTTCTATAAATCTCTTTGTTCCTCCTATGGATCCTCACAATATCCAGTATAAAGCAACTGAAGAATATCATGTTCTTCATTCAAATCTATTTACAAGAGAATCATCTCAACATCAAGCCAAACAATCTTATGTTGATTTGATAAAACCCGGAACTTCCTCCTTTGTTACTAATCTGAAGCCTGAAATGATAAAGGAACAGAGACTCACATTTCGGTCCAATATTCTGATGAGGTTAAGGATCACCTACTTCAACAATCAAAAACCATATTCATGGGGAAATTCAGCAATGGTGTTCCAAAAAGATCGGCCTTAAATAGCTTATTGAATTCCTTAAAGTTCCAAGGAAGTTACAGTTATGAAATCTGGTATTCTCACCATATTTTTTAGAATTTAATTTAAAAGAAGATATATGTACTATTTGGTCAAGAATCGTCTGGAGATTTGATGACTTTGTGATGAGAATATTAAGATGGAGCCCATATTTTAACAAAAAATATGAAAATCCGATGGCTCTGATCTGGGTTCGTTTTGAAAAGTTACCGGAATTCTTATATGAATATAAAATTATTAATGATTTAGCTGCAACTCTTGGAACAACTTACAGAGTTATAGTGCAAGAAAAAACAAAGCTCATGGAAATCTTTGTTATGCCCAAATTGAGATTGATATTTCAAGAAAGTTGAAGCACGGTATGTTGATTGGTTTTGGTTCGAATGATGGTTGATGGGCCACTATAAGCTACAAAAATGTCCCTTCATACTATGATTATTTCATATAGGACACAAAGTTTCAGAATGCAAGAAATTTCTAAAGAATGATACTGAAGAAACCAAAGAGGAGACAGAAAACGATGATCAACAAACCAGAAGTCAAGCTAAGGAAATTCAAAGCAATTCTGATACTAGAACAACCCAAACTATATGTAAAGTTTACAGAAATTAAAACAAATCCATCGTAACCCAAAAGACTAAGAATCTGAGAAAGATAAAAGTAAAAATCCTTCATTTCAAGAACAAAATATCCAAAGTCACAACTTTTATGATCAGATTACTTGAAAACTAAAAAAGGTAAACATTGTTGAGGAGCAACCAATTGAGTTTAACAAAGAGTAATCTTCAAAAAGATAGCATGGAAATCATTGAAGTCTTAAAGAAGCTTGAACAATGGTGTTCTCAGTTCAGCCAACAAGACAACGATAATACAACCACACCAGATCCAGAAAACATTGGAAGCAGTACAACCACTCCAACCAAGAAATGATCTTCACCTGAACAGAGCTTCAGCATCATTATCAATAGAAAACTAAAATCAGCAAAATGAGGAAAAAATACAAGCAAACTAGCAGTCAAATCTCTTAAGTGTTCTGAGGACAACAGACTTCAAAAATCTTCATCTGATAATGATAAGGATGATTAGCTGGAATGCCAGAGGAATAAACAACAAACCAACAATGAGAAGGCTGATATTTATGATTAAGATTGAAAGGATCAAAATACTAGTTATCCAAGAACCTTTGGATAGAAAAGCTTGAGGAAACTGCTAAGTTACTTAGTTTTAAAGAGTATAAAACTAATATATCCAATAAGATATGGATCTTTTGGATGTATGATATCAAGATAGACATTATTTATGATCTTCATCAATGTTTGCATATGGACGTTCATTACCCTGGTTTAGAAGACAGTTTCTACTTTACTTATATTTATGCTAAGTGTCAGAGGCTTCAAATAATGGAATTATGGGATAGCTTGAAGACCTTTTTTGATTTAAATAAGTCTTGGATCTCTGCTGGAGATTATAATGTCATCACCTCTTCCGATGAGCGGCTGGGCTGCACTTCCGACTGTCAAAACAACATGGACAACTTTAATGAAACCACCAGGGCCTGCAATCTTGAAAACACTGGTTATGGAGGTTTAAAATACACCTGGAACAGAAACATTAAATGGAAAAGACTTGACCGTGCTTTAATCAATGATAAATGGTTGAATAATTTCAAGGAAACACGGGTTTTTCACATGGTCGGAACTTGTTATGACCATGCTCCTCTATTAATCAATGTTGTCTCTTCTAACTCTCAATTCTATAACAACTAAAAGAAGTTTTAAGTTTATGAATATGTGGTTAAATAATGATAGTTTTTTTAGTGTTGTGGATCAGGAATGGAATCTTCCTATTCAAAGCAACGCCAACCACATTTTTTGGTACAAACTAAAGAGATTAAAGCTTTGTTTAAAAGAGTAGAATACCAAACACTTTGGCATCATTTTCGACAACGTTAAAGCTACTGAAGATAATGTTAAAAACATTTAAATTCTTCACTACACCAATAACAATCATGAATCTAAAAAAAATCTTTCAAAAGCTAACAGTTTGCATATCCAAGCTCTTAGAAATGAGGAAGTATTTTGGAAACAAAAATGTTACAACAACTGGTTAAAGGATGGAGATGGAAACTCTAAATTATATCATACCTATGTTTCTAAGAAGAGAAAAAGGAATGAAATCAAAATCATTAAGGAAGGTACTGCCTGGATTCAGAATCATGAAGATTTAGGAAATTCGCTGTTAATTATTTCAAAAGCATTCTATCTACCTCTCTCTATGAAGACAGTAATAAAGAAACAATGATGATGCAGGATAGCTTTTTTTACAGTATTCCTTCTCTGGTATCAAAAGAAGATAATGATTCCCTGCTCAAGCCAACTAATGAAGAAGAAATTTGGAAGTGAAGAATGATAGTGCCCCTAGTATTGATGGCTTTAATATTTACTTCTTCAAAGTTTGCTGGAGCACCATCAAAACAGACCTCTATAATTCTCTCAATTTCTATCTAAAAGGTAATTGTATCCCAACATGTATATTTGCTATGGGTATTTGTTTAATTCCAAAAACTACAAATCCTACATTTTGGAACAATTATAGAGCTATTGGTCTCTGCACTATGTTTAACAGAGTCTTATCTAATCTAATAAACCAGAGATTAGCTAAAAAAATTCCTAGTATTATCTCTAATCCTCAGAGTGCATTTGTTAAGGGGAGATTGATTCATGATAACATCATGATAGCTAAAGAGCTCATTCATGATATCAACAGAAAACCTAAAGCTGGAAACATCATGATTCAGCTTGACATGTTTAAAGCATTCGACATGATGTCTCATGCTTTCTTATATAAAGTGTTATCTTCCTTTGGTTTTTCAGTTGATTTTATAAATCTAATTTAGAAGATGATTGGAATTGTATACATCTCTATGCTTATAAATGGTAAAGTCATTGACTACTTCTATATTCTAAGAGGATTAAGATAAAGAGATCCAATATCTCCAAGCCTTTTCATAATCGGTGAAGAAGTTCTTATCAGATGAATGTTCAACTTGTTTAGTACAAACAAAAAAGTGAAATTTGCATCAAGAACTTAATATCTTATATCTTATATAACATTTACTGATGATGTACTTGTGTTCACTAATATCTTACCTTCATCTATTAGAAATCTTAACAAGTTTCTTGACAAATATCAAAAGATCTATGGGCAATAAATCAACAAGAAAAAGACCAAGTTGGTTATCTCTTCTAGAACTCAACAAAGTAGAATCAATAATCTGAAAGTTCAAACAGGCTTCTCTGTTGATTTTCTTCCTACTAACTATCTGGGGATAACTCTCTCCAACAATAACAAAGAAAAGAACTTCAACTCAATTCTTGATAAATTTAATGACAAGATTACCGAGTGGGACAATAAATACCTTTCTTATAGAGAAAGATTGTCTATGATAACTCACGTATTGCTTCATATAACCTATCACTGGATGCAAAACAACATGTTTCCAAAACAAAATCATTAAGAATCTTGAAACTACCTTCAACAAATTTCTTTGGAGATCCAAGTATACTGTAAATACAATTCATTGGACCTCTTGGAACTCCCTTTGTAAGCCTTTTGGGGAGGGAGGGTTGAACATCATAAAGCTAGATAATATTTAGAAAAAAATCTCACAAAAGATTTCGTTTCTTTTCAGAAAAAACTCATATTTTTTCCAATATAATGCACAACATATATTGCAAAAATATCCATCCATTAAAAGCTAATGTGACTAAACCTGGTTCTTTAGTTTGGAAAATATTAACATGAATTAAAGATCAAGCATAAGGAAACTTAGAGTGGATTTTTGGAAGAGGCGAGATGGATTTTTGGGTGATGTTTGGCACAATCTACCTCCTATATCTAATTCCAACAACAATGAAAACACAAGTTGGTATCTGGATGTTAAGGTCAATACATTCTGGAGAAATAGTTCTTGGGATATCAAGGCTATGGAAAGCTTCCTATCTAATGAAAGAATCAACCTCATTAATACTTTTAAAGTTAATTCTGAAAAAGAAGACTTGCTGATTTGGAGATACTCTATTGATAAAAATTTCAATACAAAGCTTACTTGGGACAACATTAGAACCCAGCATTATCAATTCAGCATCTTCAAGAAAATCTGGAGCTCATTCGTTCCCAGAAAGTTTTTCATTTCTCTGTTGGAAACTCATTAAAAACCTTATCCCTATTGATTCAATATTAATGAAAAGACACCTCAATATAGCCTTCAAATGCCAGTTGTGCAATAATTGTGAAGGCAAAAATCAGCTCTTTGTCAACTATAATTTTTCCTGGCAAATATAGAATTACTTTGGTTGTTTGTTTAAGATAAAATTAATAGATTTATGGTTATAACTCATGTGATAAGATGTTGGTTCTGGTTTTCAAAAAATAAAGTTCATATAACTCATCTGATCCCTCAGATCATCTGTTGGGTTATTTAAAAAACATAAACATCTCTAAATTCAAAGGAAAACAAGCTAATGTTAAGAACACAATAGACTGGATCATAAATATTATCAAGGGCATTGACATGTCGAATAACCTTAATCCTAAACATTGGTCTAAGTCTCTTACTGCAGGAACTTCCTTAGGCTACAAATCTACTGAAATCATAAACAAAAAGTCTTCATACCTGAAGTGGATCGCTCCTATAAATGGAAAATTACAAATGAATATTGATGGAGCTTGCATTCATAACAGAGAGTCAAGCGGAGGTATTCTAATCAGAAATTGTGATTGTGATATAATTCTAAGTACTGGTATCATTTTTGGTAAGCTCACTTCTCTGCTTGCTGAGTCCAGAGCTTTGGTCGAAGGCTTGGATCAGACAGGTTGCTTTTAATCAATCTTCTAGCTAATAGATATGTTGCCTGGTTTATCAATTCTCTTCTTATAGTATGTAGAAAATTGATTAGCTCTAGTATGATAATAAAGCACATTTCAAGATTCCGGAACCAATTCGTAGACTGGCTTGCGAAATGGACTCTGAAATGCAAACAAAAACAAAGCTTCAATCACTATAATGCCCCATCAAACCTTCTGGCCATTAAGTTCCTCGGAGGTCTTGGCCTTGGTTACATTAATCCTAATTAATATTCTCCTAGTTTCTCTCGTATTTGTTTGCGCTTGATTTCTTTTTCAGGTTGGAAACTGAAGAAAGCTTAAAAATGATGATAACTGGAGATATTTGTTGGAGAGAACAGAGCTTTGCAATCTGCTCGAATCTTCTACTGCTTCGTCAACAGACTTTTCGTTGGATAAAAAATCGGAGGCTTTGATGGATTAGAAGATAGATTCATTCAATTCATACCTGATAAGCTGAATCTGTTTCATTTTGGCCTAAGCTCTCATTTGGGTGGGAAGACCAAATTCTGGTGCCCTTCAAATTTTCTTTTGAAAATTTTGTTTTTAAAGGCCTATTCTTTGTTATTTCTTACATTTAGATACTTTCATTTGTATGGTTTTATTCCCTTTCGATCAATAAAATTTTACTCTTTTGCTATACAAAAATTCAAACTCATTCCAACACTTTTGCATTTTCCAATCTTATTGTACGATTCATTGTACATTAGACCCAACATCTTAGTAACCCGAGTATGAAGCTTCATTTTGAGGATATTTTTAGTGACCTTTAATCTGATAATTACATGCACATTAGCTAATTTGATGTTTATTTCACTAAATTATAAAATAAATGTATTATTCTACGAAAGTCATCAATCTACAAATACCTACATAATTGTAGGGTTTGCACTAAATTTAGCTAAAAAACTGATAAGCCTCTCATATCGAATTATATCCAAGTGATGTCGTACATGCTTTTGATGTACAAGACTCCATAATCTCAAGTCTGTATCATGAGCATATAAATGTATGCTTCTCTCATACGACATAAATAAAATAAAAAATTACATATCGTTAGAATATATTTACAAGTTTAGCATATCTCATAGCAAAATTTTGTACGTATAAATATTCATATGCTTTACAAATTTAACACACAAAGTACATATATATTATTTTTCACAACATGATATTTTGCAATATACGTCTGTCATGTTTTACAATATACTATGTTTTGGAAAACATGTATTAGTTTTTTTTCGTAATTCAAATACGTTATGTTTCGCAACTAAATCACATTATATTTCACAAACGCTTTTGTATCTTATGAAACCTTGACAAACTTGATTTACGAAACATGTCTAACACTTTGCTTGCAAAACACTAACAAAGTTAATTATAATGTGTTTGTAACGTGTGTGTGTATATATATAGTGTTTTGCAAATTGTCTACTTTTCTACGCTATTGTCATGGAGAAAAAACATACAAAGTTTTGCATTTTTAGTTCGATTACAACCTGATTTAATGTCCGAATCGAATGGTACATGAGTCTGAAACTAGTTTATGATACCAAACAACAATAGTCTACCATATAAACTACAAAAGTGTAAATTTAAATTCGATTTAATTTTTTTTTTAAATCAATTTTTTATATGTTAAAAAAAGATGTAATTGAACTAATTGAAATTGGATTTGTCAAATAAGACGAGTACTCAATTGTTGATTTGAAAGAAAACTTGAAAACAATTAAAAAAATTACATTTTATTTTTAATTAATTATTGTTGTAACTACATTTAATTATTTAATTTCTTAATTGATTTTGTGTTTAATATGATATTTTTTTATTAAAAACAATAACTATAATTAATAATTTTGAATTTTTATAATATATTTTTATGTTTTAATAAATACGGTTTCTTATAGACGTTTTCAATATATACACTAAAAATATTGCTCTTCAAAAATATCAATTTAAATAGATTGTTCGTGAACTATGTTTTTAAAACAAAAGCATGTTTTAAAAATGTTTAACCTTAAACGAAATTGAAAACCGGTAAACATTTTTAGAAATTTAATGCAGATTCATGTTTTGATAAAGCAGAGAATTTGTGTGGCTGTTGGGTCGGATAGAGTGAAGGGACAAAAGCAATAGTAGTCGTTACTTGTTGTCTTTGAAGGGCCAGAGACTGATTTGGCCGACCGATATACAAGTCTTATAAAGTACAGATAAGCAGGTATGAAAAATGTTTTTTATATTTTATTATTTTTCCCCCACTGTTTAAGTTATGTAAGCTCTTAAAAAATTATAATTTTGTAATTTTGTAATTTTGTGTTTGTCAAAGTCGTCAGATTTTGATCCACTTATTAAAATAACATTTTAAAGATGTATACGTAATCTTGTGCTTGCAAAACCGATTCATATGAATTTGTGGACATTGATTTCAGTGACATTATTTGTTCGCAGTCCTAACATTTCGGTGTACTGATCATATATTACTGTATTTGTTAGCAATATTTTTATTTTTTTGGGTAGGTTATTGAGCTCGACACTGATATTTCAAAAACATCATTTGACTATTTTTTTTATTACAAATTAATTATATTTTATATTTTATTTTAAAAATATAATATGTATAACTAAATTGGTTTATTATTTAGAATTCCGCGACATGCACACATAAATATAAAAAATATATAAGAGGCAAAGAGTTAGATGATCTATTCCAACCTATAACCCTACTAAGTTAATTATAAAATTTGTAATTAACAACTAATTTATCACATACCACCACTATCTCCATACTTCCGCGGTTGAAGCTACACATAGCCTGAATTAATTTAAGTATATCTAATTTTGAGTTTAGGACATTTGTACAAGTGCATCATTTTTGGACAAAAATATAATTTTGCGGTATTTAACAAAATAAAATTCTACTAAACCACATACACCCTATTTTCAAGAACTCTTCTTTCAAACACTCATTTCTCTACAAACTCTCTTTCTTTTGTAGAATCTAGCGAAAGAAAATTCTTGCGTGCTCATCCTCCTCCTCCACCACCATTTTCTCCTCTCATCTTGCATCACGGTGGAGAAAAACGAATCTCGTCCTCCTCCACCACCACTGTAATTTTTCATATTTCTCAATCTTTAGGTTGTTGATTGTTGGTTTATTTTAGGGTTTTTAGGTTGAATTTTGTTGAAATAAATTGGGTTTTGAGTGAATTTTATGGGTTAGAATCATGGTTTAGGAATTAAGTTCGAATTTAAGGGTTTATAGTAAGAAATTTTGTGTTTAGAGGCGGACTTCCTCGTCGTAATCGGCTGGAAAATAACCGAGCCGATGTGGTGTGTATTGCATGCACCCATTGTTGCTTCCTCCACGTAGTCGTGAAGATGTAGCGACAAAATACAGGTATATTACAAGTGGACCAATATATTTGGTGTTTAGCTAGCCACCAAATATTAGGAATGAAACATCCAACTCTTTTGATTTAAAAGTCACTGATTATTTGTCCAAAGAGATGATGTAATATGTGAAGAATCAAATCTTCAAAAAAGAGGAAAAATTGTGTAGTGTTACCTATAACGAAGGTTATGATTTTGAATAAATTTATATCTTTTGTTAAGTTATGTAACTTTGTTTTATATTTAATTTTGCGGTAATGGTTTCAGTATTTGTTGGTTGCAGCATTTGGGAAAATAGTTTCACCGATACCATTAATATTATATTGTAAGAGACAAATGATACAAACCGAGTTGAGTATGAATGCATCCAAAATTATAATCATTTGTATTTCACATATATAAAAAGAGAATCGTGTGGTTGGGCTAAGAAAAATTAAAAACAAGTTTGTTATTATATTAAGACATAACGGCGATAAATATTACAGAAAGACTCCTCGACTATCCTTCAAATGAGACTCGCCTAAAGTTTATAAAATTGTGGTCAATCTAAAAGATCTTAAGAGAATGTTGATTAGACAAAACCATGTGAATGTCATTTTAAGCTAAAGAGAAATTTGGTAAGTCCAGATTAACGGTTTTTAGTGATTATAAGCGGGACACACAACCACCAAATTGCAAACACTTCGAAAATTATTTGTACGCGAGTAAATAATCAAAAGATGAGTTGTTATACCTACAAAAATTTAACATCACGAGAACTCATCCTACATATATTTTAAACGGGTTAAAGTATTTTAACATTAAAAATATATTAAACATGTGTAAGGTATACAACGCTTGACAAAAATACTAGTTTGTGGAGAAATTCGGTCGATCACAGTTGTAGTACATGCTTTCCAAACTCAAAAGGTTAGATCATTTTGAATGTCATAAGTTCATCGAATATCTAAGTGACGTTATTGCATATTCCCTCCGTTTCAGGTTTTTTTATCAACATTAAGGAAACTAATAATGATTTTGAAAGAATAAAAGAAAATAAATTTGATTGGTGGAGTTAATAACTTGTGTAGAAGATTAACTATTTTATTAGTTGAAAGTGGAATAAATGTAATTAATGCTCTATTGGGAAATGAGAACGATAGTTATTATAAAACAAAAAATATATTCTCAAAAGACATATATTATAAAACATATGAAGTATATATTATTTGCAGGCCTTGTTAATGTAAATGTCGTACGGACGTTTCTAAAAATGATAATAATTGTTAACACATACAAGATAATAAGGTAGAAATGCATGTGTTTGAGATTGTCAGAGCAACCTCGACTAATTTTAATTTTATGTGGGATTTGAGTTTATCTCCGATGAGAAATTTCACAATTTCACGTTGGTATCAAATTGGTTGCAATACTTTATGGAAGTTAAGTCGATCAGAGAACTAATTGTGGTTTTTATAAGATAAAGACTAAGCACTGATGATGCTTTATAAAAACAATCCTAAAAATAGCACACATGTTATATCAATAACACATTAGTAGTAACGTTATTATGAATACAAAGAAGTACATGAATGAAGGAAAAGATTTTGATCACTTTATGGGTTTGTGAAATAGAATAATGTATTCGGAGACTGAAGGTGAATTAAAAAATAGTCGGACTCAAATAAAGTTTAAGCTCAAAGATTATACTTAATTAACCGCCTAAATATCTTGGTTAATTTTGTACATTCATAAGTTTGTCGTGTAGTATCCTAACAAATCAATATATTTCAGAAACACGACCACTAACTGAGTTTAGATCGATCAATCAATATCTTTTGGAAAAAAAATGGATAGTCTTGTTCAAGTAGTCATGGATAATAACAAATATTGTATATAATTTGTTTTGCAGTAAATAGTTTTAAATAGTTTATGTGAAATATATACCCTTGTGAAGCCTTTAGAGAAGCAAACTTATTATGGTCGTCAATCGGTCAAACATAATTTATCAGTTACGTCATCTATTACATAAAATATATAAATTTCAAACACATGTCAGAATAAGAAAAAACAAGTGCACCTTCACTAGATGAAACTTTTAAAACTCTATCGGTTAAAATGTAGAGATAAAAAATAGAACTTCACCTGTTGGTTTTGAAATACCGAACAGGCTAGTATAGATATGTGTTTGCATCAACCTTTGCTAGGTAAAACATCTATAACACTGTTCAAAGTCCCAATAAATATTGGAAATATGCTTGTTCATGTTTAAATATTATCAAAATCTAATCGAATTATTAGTCATAGCGAACTATTACAAGTTTAAGAAACAAACTACAATACTAGTTGTGAAATACAGTTTATTAGTTGAAAATAATACATATAATAATTTATGGTGTACGATCAACCTTTTCTAACTGGGGTTTACGATGTACTTACGATGATCATTACGAGTTTTGGGTAACTTTATATGGATTGTGTGATCATCCAGATAAGTGAAGATGGTTAGATGTTTTCTTTACCAAAACCTTATGAATAATGTTTCAATTTATACGATTATATATGATGGTATGGATAAGTTATAAAATATTATTACAAGTCTGGACTATTATGTATATAGTGCATGTATCCAAAATTAAATGAAAATATTGTCTATTGGAGTGGAGAGCGCACCAAAGTTTAATCGCATATTCCATTTTCTATCGAACTATCAAAGCGTTACTTTTCTACTATTATAAAATGCATCCCCTTTGATAACTGGAAGAAAATAAATCGAGTTTAGGTTTGTTGATAACAATTATTTTATGCATGTAAGTATTTGATGTTTGCATTTGAAGTTTGTTATTGAATAAAGTGACTTTTGAATCCTAATTTATTAAGTTTTTATGTATAGCTTTCTATTTTGAATGATGCACCGTGGGCACTAATATATATATATAGTGTGGTTTATTTTTTTTTCTGAGGGTAAGTTTGTAACATCTGTTTAGAGTTTTGTAAGTATTTAATGTTTGGGTAGAATGTAGAGGGAGAATTGAGATGCCTGGTTGTATTTAATTTTCATTACCCTCATTTAATGTTGGTGGTTGGGTATTTATACCCTTATATTTGGGCCACATGGGCTTTCGGGTCGTGTTTAATGGATTCGGGTCGAGTTTAAGGACCCATTAGTTTTAAGTAAGTGAACAGGCAGCTTAGTCAAAAAGTGATTAGGTTTTCAGTACTTTAGTTCTGTTCAAATAGTTCAATAGGTGATGGTGTCCGAACTACCCCTGTTCGGTAAGGTGGACATTCTACGAATTAACCCTGTCCGGTTCCCATAAAATATGGTGACAGAATCCGGACTCATCAGTAGCCCCTTTTTTAGGTGGTGTTCAAAAACCTTTGACAAGACCTAGAAAACAGCCTATTGCTGGTGACAGTTACAGCCGGACAGGTCCTTCGAACTGTGTGATAGCTTTATCCGGACTGAAAAGAGTTCTTGAAAACTAAACGGTTTTTTGTTAGAGTTCGTGGGACACGTGTCTCTTTCTGGTTCGTTATTTCAGTCGTTTTTTCACCTAGAATTTCGCTCCCACCTTCTCTAAAAAGTAACCTCTTCATTTAATGAAGATGACATCAGCGTCGTTCCTTAATCATTGCAATCCTTTCGAATTCTCCTAGGTATCAGAGCATCTTTTTGTGTGTTTACTATAAATTAAGCATTTCTTTACTGTTTTACCACCATCTTCATACTTACTTTGCTAAACTCCGGAGCTTTCTCTCTCAAACACAAATTCTTCTTTTTGGTTGTGAGTTTATGTTTACAGCTAGGAACGCTTTAATCAAAGGCGGGTGGCTTAATCTATCAGAGCTAGAAAAAGCACAAAAAGTTGAACGGGAAAGGCGCATTGCTGCAGGCCTACCTACTTCCCTTGTCGACAAACCAGAAATCCCAAACACATAGCCTGACTAGGGATCTTCTTCAACCAGAAGTGTTAAACCGAGGAGATTGTTTCAAACCAACCTTTCTCCTATTGTTTCAGGCTCGTCGGTTCAAGACTCAGAGCCCACTGTTGAACCAGGGCAAGTAGTTACCAGTTTCAAGAGGCCTTCCCCATTTATCGCCATGGGGTCAGATGCAAATGTCTCTCCCAATAAACTAGTTGATCGAAGAAGAGTTCGCCTGGTAAAAGGGCAGGCTTCAAAAGGTACTCCTTCAAAATCAGGGGCCAAAGACAGCAACACGGGGTCAGAGGCACCGATTAAAGTTCCTAAGGACAAGCTGTCCGGACCGGAGGCCTCTAGCTCAAGCCTCCGAAAAGAAACCACTGCCCCTGAGCCCCAGCCGGAGGTCAGAGTTCAGGAAAGCATTGAAGCCCAACAGTCCGGAGGTCAGACTGAACCAACTCCTAACTCCCCTCACCAAAAAACAACCGAAAACCCATCCTCGGTAATGGAAGAAATAATAGAGGATTCTATCGAAGAGGCTCCGTTTGAGTCCGAAGTCTCCGAACAAACTAGTGATGCTGGTGCTGCCAAGAAGGATAAAGGCAAAGAAAAACTATGCCTTAGGCACCCAGATCTGCTAGAGATCCTTGAGGGAAAAGTGGGACCTTGTTTCCACAAGGTTAGTGTTAAGTATCTACTTGCTTTACAAAATATTGCATATGCTTTCATCCACACAGCCGAACTGGGTTGGATGCGTACAAAGTGGGGGATTCCGGAGAACGTAAAAATAAGGATCCCAATAGACCCTGAAACCCCGATGGACTGCAAGCTCAGTGAAATAGTTATCTTCACTGAACTCTTTAACTGGGGACTAAGGTTTCCCTTAGATCCAGAGATAGTCAGATACGTCCACCTCATTAAGCTTTGTCCAAGTCAACTGAGCCCTAATGCCTGGTACACTCTAATGGCTTGTATCATGGCCTCCAGGCTCTCTGGAATTCCTCTACCAATGGAGGAATTTGCAGCTGTGGCCAGCCTCTGCAGAAACCACCATATTCTCTTCTATCACTTCAACATGGGTGATAACTATAAAGCAGTGGATGACTTGCTCGAGTCGGAGAGAAATTGGAGGACTCATTTTTTGTTTGTGAGTGGTGCTTGGGAGAATGGGAGGAAGATCAAAGCCGGTGTCAACCCGAGCCTCCTCACCAGCAGATGGCGAAGCGATCGTAAGAATCCTTCCCCACATCTCTACTTTTATTTTAATGAAACTTCTTTTGCTAACTTATCTTGTTGTTCTCCTTTTTTTATAGAGTTTCCCAAAGACTTTAATGATCACCTGAAGGTCGGGCAGACCACTTGTACCAAGATCAACACTTGGGCTGCTGAAAAGTGGGGAAATCGTTTTCACAACGCCTTTACCGGAGGCAATCTTGCAAGATCCCACCTCTGGAAAATTATTGGCCGGAGGGACTTATCCTGGGAAGAACTTACCACTCCACCCCCCCCCCCCCGGAGGTAGTCCTTAAAAGAACACACACACCGGGCGGGTCACTGTATTTGCCTAGTCGAGCCAAGGCCCCAAGCAAGATGAAAGGCAAAAAAGGGAAGGGCAAGAAGAGTGCGGTTGAGGCTAACCCTGCCGAAGCGGAGGAAACTGCTCCAATAAACCAAGAGGGGCTAGTTCCAAGTCAGATTGATGCTGCTCTCCTAGAAGTAGTAGAGCATGAGAGTGCTAGGGAAGAGGCAGGATCTCCAAAACCCCCAAGGGTTCCTAAGAGAGACAGGAAACGGGGAGCAGAAAGCAAAGACAGGGAGGCCAAGAAGAAAAAGACCTCCAGGAGTGATGAACTTTCTCTCCGCCCTCCGGAGCCTCTCCCTTCTGTTGACCCTACTGATCCAACAGGAGCAGAAGAGATCTCTGGTGACTTTCGAACTAATGAGGTTGGAGGAGGAGACCTCAGTATTGACGGTGTTGACATTACATGGCTTGAGGGGCTTGGTGACTACTTTGAAAACCTCCACAGGGATGACTTTGTTGGGCCCTACCTCCCTCTCAGCACTTCGAACACCGTTACCTTCAATGGTAAATCTTTCACCGTTTCAAGTGAAAGAGATGTTATAACTCACTATATACTGAGTAATATTCAGCCAGTGTTGGTCCTGGAGAAGCAAGTGTGGGGTCAGTCAGCTATCATTACTGCCCTTAACTCTGACAAGGAGAGGCTATCCAACGACCTCCTTATTGCCACCCAAAATGCTGATGTTTTAAAGAGAGAAAACGAGGAGTTAAGGAAGAGCCAAGAGGGGTGGACCACAAAGGTTGCTACCTTAGAAGATACTATCAAAGACCTCCGGGAAAAGCTGTCCGGGTTAGAGAAAGATCTCTCCTCTTCAAAAGAGAAGGTGAAGGCTAAGGACCAAGTCATTCATACTTTGATAAATGAAAAGATCGCACTCGAGGACTCGGTGTCCAAGGCTGCAGAGGAAAAAGCTGATCTGCTACGGGAGCAATAGGCCAAAATTCTAGCCAAGATCGATGCTTATACCAACAATGTGATAGACAGTCAAGAAGAAATGTATGCCAAGGTGAAGTCGGATATGGTCTTGCTTTTTCACGAGAAGTTTCCAAAGAGGAATCTGGAAGACTTATGGACTTTTGTAGAGTATCCAGACCTTCCCTTCCATACAATGGCTGAGGGTGACAGGTTTGATTTCTCCAGTGCATCCCCATCCGATGAAGAAGAAAACACCAGGGAGAAACCAGGTGAGGAAAATGATGACCTTAAGAATAAGAAAACAAGTGAGGCTGAGCCGTCTTCAAAGGCTGAGTCTTAGAATATCAATTATCTTTTACCTTTTGTTTTGATTGAACTAAAGTCCTTGGAAGGCCAAGGCATTTTTGTAACTGTGTCCAATGTTTGACCGGACAGATCTTTTTGTTTTGATTGACAATTTAAAGTCCTTGGATGGCCAAGGAACTTTGGTCGTTTTAATGAGTATGTTTATTTTGCACAATTCTTGCATTCTTTCATAGTTTTTCAATTTTGGTGGCTAATGTTTAAACAACCCTTAGTTATTTCATAAACATCTTAAAGTGAGAGTGTTTAAATTCTCCGATGACAAATGTTTAAGTAGTCATTACACCTTTAATTCAATCCGGCCGGTGTTTAAACAAAAATTTGACAAGAAACAAAGTAAGAACACTCCAAAAATTTAAAAAGGCATCAAATTTTATGAAAGAGCCCAGACACCTCATTAAAACCTCCCCGCGCCACCAGGGTAGGAAAGAGTATGCCTCAAATATTTACATGGATTTTTAAACAAGTAAATATTTACATAGTTTCTACTCTAAGTACATCCGGAGGTGCTTAATATTCCAGGGGTGATTCAAAACCCTTCCATCCTTTTCATCTAGCCAGTATGTCCCAGGTTTAAGCCTTTCAATGACCATATAGGGTCCTTCCCAAGTTGGGGCTAGTTTGCCGAGCAGCTTCTCTTTAGTGTGTAAGAAGACTTTCCTTAACACCTTATCCCCTGGCTGAACATCTCTTCTTTTAACTCTGGAAGCAAACCTGCTTCTCATCAAACCCTGATAGTGTGCAGTTCTAAGGTGAGCCTTAACTCTTCTTTCTTCTATTAAATCAAGTTGACCTCTGATTGCCACTTCGTTAGCGTGTTCGGAGAAATTATGAGCTCGAAAAGAAGGGAGAGTTGCTTCTATAGGAGCTATGGCATCCATCCCATAGACTAAGGCAAAAGGTGACTCTTGTGTTGCTGCCCCATGTGTAGTCTGGTAGGCCCACAAAACCTCTTGTAAGTAACTAGGCCATTTTCCAGCAGCCCCTTCTAATTTTTTATTCAAACCGGACAGTATAGTTCTGTTAGCCACTTCAACCTGACCATTTGCTTGTGGGTGGAAAGTTGAAGAGAAAAAATGTTGTATACCTCTAGAGGCACAGAAACTCTCCATTTTCTTGTTGTCGAAGTGTGGCTCATTGTCTATTGTTATCTTCTGTGGAATTCCAAATCTGCAACATATATTGGATAAAATGAATTTTATGACAGCTTTTGATGTTGTACCTGCCAGTGGGGCTACTTCGATCCACTTCGAAAAATAATCAATAGCAACAATTATTGTCCAGCGTCCTCCGGATGCCATAGGTAGAGGGCCCACCAAATCCAACCCCCATCGAGCAAAAGGTATAAGCTCAGAAATTGACTCTAAAGGGATGACTGAGATATGAATTTAATAGTTATATCTCTGGCATGGGTCACACCTCCTCAGCAGCTCCTTAGCATCTTGCATTATAGACGACCGATAATAACCAGCCAATAAAACTCTCCTTGTTAGAGCCCTGAATCCACAGTGAGCTGATCTCTCACCCTCATGTAATTCGGAGAGGACTATTTGAGATTCATCAACCCCCAAACATCGTAAGAGGGGTTTACTGTAAGACTTCTTATAAAGAACATCTCTTAGTATGATAAAACCACGAGCCTTGTACTTTACTTTTCTTGCTATTGACTTATCCGGAGGCAAGATGCCATCAGAGAGATATTGAAGGAGAGGAAACCTCCAATCTTTGGGTTGTCCCATCTGTATATCGAAGCTTTCTTCCTCCTTACCCATATTGAGTTGAATGGAAGGGCACTCCAGCACATGGATCCAAGGGTATGATTCAGTATAGGCTATGGTTTCCAAGGAGTCTGCTAGTTCATTTTCTGTTCGGGGTATGTGCTCATAAACAATACTTTTGAGCTTAAGTGCCACATCTTTGAGAAGAAGTAAGTATTTTATTAGCTGCTCCTTTTTGGCTTCAGATTGACCTTGCGCATGATGGATAAGAAGCTGGGAATCACTCATCAACTTGACCCTTTTGGCTTTACAAATAAGAGATAACTTTAAACCAGCTATAGCAGCTTCATTTGAAATGAATCGATTTAACGCAGTCAACCTCCCGGTCAATATTTGTACTTCTTTAACATTCCGAGGTGGCTCCATTTGAAATAAAGCATTAAGCTGGTCCGGATCTGGCTGTATCCCTTGCTCACTTATTATGTACCCTAGGAATTTTCCGGACTGTACTCCGAACACACACGTTTTTTGATTTAGTTTCAAATTTACTTTTACTAAGTTGGTAAAAGTTTCTTGGAGATCTGCCAAGTGTAGCTCTTCGTCCACACTTTTAACCATCATGTCATCGATATATACTTCCATATTTCTTCCAATTTGATCAGCAAAGGCCTTGTTTACTAACCTCTGATAGGTAGCCCCAACATTTTTAAACCCAAATGGCATCACCTTGTAACAATGAAGGCCCCTATCAGTGACAAACGTAGTATGCTCCTGATCCTTCGGATCTACTTGAATCTGGTTATACCTGGAGAAAGCATCCATGAAAGATAGTAGCTTATTCCCAGATGTAGAATCCACCAGCTGATCAATCCGGGGGACAGGGTATAAATCCTTTGGGCAAGCCCTATTGAGATCTGTAAAATCAATACACATACGCCACTTGCCATTTTTCTTTTTCACCAAGACCGGATTGGCTGTCTATAAAGGATACTGAGACTCCTTTATGTGCCCCATTTTGGTAAGTCTGTCGACTTCTTGAACTATGACATCAGCCTTTTCTTTGGAAAAAGCTCTTCTCTTTTGTACTACAGGTGCTATGTCTCTTCGGATGGACAAGTGGTGTGATATAATATCTGCTGGTACCCCGGTAACATCAGCATTGCACCAAGCAAAAACATGCTGATGGTCTTTTAGGAACTTTAACATTTTACCCTTTAGTTCGGATGCCATTTTGGACCCTATCTTAACATTTTTTCCCTCTTCCAAAGAATGTGTTTCGACCTCCTCAACTGGTATTAAAACTCCAGGGGTCTCTATGGGGTCATCAATTTCACCCTCACCCCCAGAAAGCCCCTCAAACTGCTATTCCTCATTGATACGAACTGCTCCCAACGTCCGAGGAGCCAGTGTTGTTGCATAACACTCTCTTGCAATATTTTGGCTGCTCCGAACAACTCCCACTTGTCCTTGCACAGCATATTTCAAACATTGGTGGACTGTTGAGGCCACTACATGCATCCTAGAAAGCCAAGACCTCCCTAGAATAGCATTATAACAAGTTGGACAATCCAATACGACAAACAGTATTCTAACAATCTTATTAAGAGGGCCCTTGCCCAACAAAACTTCATCTTCGAACTCCCCGATCACATCTGCTGAGCTTCCAGTGAAACTTACAATTGACATGTTCGAACGCTGAATTACCGCAGGATTGTTCATCTTTTGTAGGAAGTTAAAAAGAGGATATTGGCTGAACTCCCAGTATCCACCAAAATTCGTCTTACGTCATTACCCATAATGGATGCTCCTATGACAACAACATCTTCATGAGGACCTGCTATATCCCTCAAGTCATCCTCATCGAACACAATGAAGGGAAATGGAATCAGCGATTGATAGGAAGCCGTGCCTCCCTCCAGTTGGGTAGCTAAAGTATGAACATGCCTCTTCCTCGAAGAAGCAGTGGGTGCTGTCATGGTATCCCCTCCGAAAATTGTGAGTGACTCAAAAAAGTTAATAAGCCCGGACACTATTTTACAACGTTCCTCAATGGCTCCCACTCTGTTTCGAGTTGGATCAGGGTCTAAGTACTCTGACTCTACATCGAAACTCTCAATTATCACCATAGCTCCCTCCAGAGCGGATGTGCCTGCATTGTTTGGACCAGGCCGATGAGCATTATCAGGCCTATTTCCTCCTCTTCTTTTAACATATGTACCCAACTTTCCTATTTCAATCAAATTCTGGACTTCTTGTTTTAAAGCAATACAATCGTCAGTGGTATGGCCAGTATCATTATGGTACTGACAGAAGGAATTATTAGGGTGCTCCTTAGGAGATTATAGTACAGTCGGCCTTCTATAGTGTACTTCTTCCTTTGTTTTGTCATAAATGGTGGCTACACTTTCTTCTAACTCAGCAAACCACTCCGGTTGAACCCAAGGCCCTCTTTTATTTCTAGAGTGCTGACTCTCGGCAGGCGCAGCTGGCTGAGACTGAGCTTTAGCTCTGTTATGACCCTGCCCGACCTCCCTTGCCTTGTTCCCGGACTGATTTTGGTTGGGGTTTGGTGCAACCGGGGCAGACCTCACCTGCCTGTGCACCCTAGTTTTCTTTTTTTCATCCACGTTAATTTGCTTTCCAACTTGATTCAGTAGACCTCCCCATGCCATGGCCTTTTTTCTGGTCACTGAATCAGCCAAATTTCCAGGGTTTAAGCCCTGCCTCAGAGAGGCTATTGCTACTTGCTCGAAGCAATCAGCCAACCCATTTTTGGTATTTACAAAGCGACTTATATATTCCTTCAGAGATTCATTCGGTTCTTGGGCACAATGGATAATTGTATCTTCATTGCCCTTCACCTCCTTACTTCCAACAAACTGCCTCCGGAAGGCCACCCAAAAGGTATCGTAATTTCTGATGCACCCATGTGGTAAGTTGTTATACCACTTCAAGACACTCTCCGTAAAAGACTGGGAGAATGCCCTACAAAGCAACTTATCGTCATCATCGAAATTCATCATGAAATTTTTGAATTGTTCCAAGTGATTGTCCGGGTCTTTACTACCATCGTATTTTTCCATCTTCGTGCTATCGAACCTCTTGGGGAGGTTCCCGGACAAGATCTTGGAAGACAATGGAGATTGTCTCCAATTTCAGCCACGACAGAAAATGGTATCCTCGTTAGGAGCTGCAAAGATACCTGGCTCATCATGGAAGGCAAAAGGATCCACCAACATCCGGTCTATGTGTCTCCGGCTATGAGATGATCCTTTGCCTATATGCCTCTTTAACTTTCCATGCCTATCTCTTTTTCTTGAATACTTCTTAACCAACTTTTGTTTCTTTTTAGATCGGCCCTCATCACTGCTGGAGGACAAGGATTCTTCAATTCCATCTTCGTCCGAGGAGCTACTGGAAGATTCTGAGTCTGAATCAGAGCTCTCCACTGGCTTGGACCGGTGAGACTTTTTGGAGCTAGCATGAGTCTTCTTCGTACTCACATGGGTCTTCGAAGCCTCATGCTCTCTAGGGTTGTCAGTATGATGAGCAACTGATGCCTTTGACTTCTCTTTTATGCCCATATTTGCCTTCTCTGCCCTTAGAGCTTCTATTTCGCCCTTTAATCTATCACGCTCCTCGATGGTATATAAAATCATTATCCCCCACCACTTCAAGCAAAGTTGCTGGTACTTCCGGTACGTCCGGATTCATTTGGACTGATTTTTCTGATGGTTTTGAATGCTACATTCAGGCACCGTCGTATCTCCCACTGTGGTCGCCAATTTGGTGTGGTTTATTTTTGTCTGAGGGTAAGTTTGTAATTTCTGTTTAGAGTTTTGTGGAGTTGTGTGAGTATTTAATGTTTGGGTAGAATGTAGAGGGAGAATTGAGCTGCCTGGTTGTATTTAATTTTCATTACCCTCAATTAATGTTGGTGGTTGGGTATTTATACCCTTATATTTGGGCCACATGGGCTTTCAGGTCGTGTTTAATGGATTCGGGTCGAGTTTAAGGACCCCATTAGTTTTAAGTAAGTGATCAGGAAGCTTAGTCAAAAGTGATTAGGTTTTAAGTACTTTAGTTCTGTTCGGATAGTTCAATGGGTGATGGTGTCCGAACTGCCCCTGTCCGGTAAGGTGGACATTCTCCGAATTGACTCTGTCCGGTTCCCATAAAATGTGGTGACAGAATCCGGACTCATCAATATATATCATGTATTGCATTGCATCAATTAGAAATGATACATTAGAGACTCTCGACTAGGCCTCATTGTAATATATATTGTAAATCGACCGTGTACGTTGTTTAATTATTTCATTTAATATGTTTTTAAACTATTTTTTATTATAATGCGTTCATGTTAAATATGTGTTTGATTTGATATAACACAAACCTATAAATGCAAATATTAAACGTAAAATCATAATATTAAACATAATACAAAATACAAATATTACAACGCTACTAAAAACCAAAAAAGTATCGTATTAATTTGTTATAATTTTACGGGTATGACTTATTGGATACTTCATAGTTTCATATCTACCACCATTTATATGATAACGATGATACTAAGGTACTATATACCTCTTTTTCTATAAGATAATCCAAAAAAATCTCATATTAATATTCACACATAACATTAGTAATGCCTAGTCCAAAAAGTTGGTTTGCTCATGCCTTATGTTCATATGAAAGATAAAAAATCATATAAAAAACTATAAATTACACAATATTATATTTAGATTCAATCTATTCTCGTCCACGTGAGGTTGATGGCAAGGTGATTTCCCAACTACCATATAACTCATACATTTTACACACCAAAGCATCAAAGAATGATGTAACATTTTCTACCAACGAATGTGTCATAGTCTTCTTCACTACAAATATTACCTTCATCAAAATATTATCTTCCATATATGTCGACTCTATTTTTTAGGTATAAATATTAGTATAATTTTTATGTATGAAAGGTGAATTGTCTATATATAGACTTCAAACTTGAAGATAAGGAAATTTATGCATTGAAAAGACATGTAGTGGATAAACATAAGAAAAAGACATGTGTATCAATAAACTAGAACTATATACCATATGTGCTGCCATGTTTTGTAGAACCATGTCCAGTTTCGTCAAAACTAAAAGATAAACTACTCGTTCTTTCTAAAAAGATCGTTGTCAAAGCTTCTCGATGGAATAGTGCCTTATTTTGTTAGAACTTTGCGTGATTCCAAAGTAACTAGCTATGGTGGAAACCTCTTTGTAAAAAAAATGGGTATATCTTTTTGTTTGGTTTGATTAAAAAAGCATTAGTTTGACAGAAGTTGGCCAATTTTCAAAGAAATCATGCAAATTTCGACTAAATCTGATAAAACTTCGTATTATGCTATTGTTTTATAAAACTATTTTTAAATATTTTAAGTTAAAACTATAAAAACTCAATATTTTATGTTTTCATTTCTTAAATTTAATCTAAAAAATGTCATATAGTCGTTCAAACAATAAAATATAAAACAACAAATTATAAAAGCATAAAAAATATGCATATCATACAAACGTCAAATAACATTGTAAAAAGTAAAAATATCGTCCCTCATAAAAATATAAAATACAACATAGTCTTAAAAAAGATGAGGCTAAAAAGTGAAAAACAATATAAGTCCCAAAATATATAAAACAACCATGAAGAAGTGATCTACGACACTTGCCTCCAAACCCCTTTGCGTTTTTTCCAGTTTCATTATCTGACCCTTATAAAATTGGCCCACCAAACCACCTCAAACAACACTCTCCCATACCACACATCCATATTCATAATGATATATCATTTGTATTGCTTTACGTACTAAAAACATTTATGCATCATCAAATACGACAATGATGAAATGCACTTCGTCAAATGATCGGTACTCATCAAATACATAAGCCAACTCGTGGAAGTGAGTTATTTCTATTTATACTAGATGGTATTAGTTATATTCTCTGCAGACTCGATGGCTTTTAGTTGGGGAATATGAATGTAGTGTATCATTCCAAAATGACATATAATTCTCCCAGTTATATACACTTCGACCTATTCAAACATATGAATCAAATAGTCGTATAGTTGTACCTTATGAACTATAAAATAATATCTCAAGTCCTCGTACGACTGAAATATCCCCTATAAAAAACAAAATAAAGTACAAGAAATTGTAAAAAGAAAATATTTTGAATTTGGTTAACAACACTAAATTAAGAGTATACTCAAGTTTGTATCCAGTAGATTCAGAAAAATTTCACGATGGAACTTCTTTGGTTGCACCTTCGAAGACATAAAATTCTTAGGCTACCAAACAACAATATTCATTATCGTTAGATTGTATGAAAGGTTTTTTTGTAGGTCAGAAATATAAAAAGTTATCACAAATCCAACATTCCAACAAACCGACAAAACCGATCAAGTTCCTTTTTTATATTTTAAGGAATCACCCAAACTACCATAGAGAAATAACAATATATAGGTTCCCAAAGCGTACTGATCTATTCCATAAAAATTCCATAACTACAACAAATAATCTACTTTAATGCATTTCTGGCTAGTATTGGGAAATAAACTACATCATAAAAAGTACATCAGTTATGTATGTGTAACTTTGATAATATAGTCTTTTGTCTTATACGGGTTGGAATCCAAATACTCATAAACGATTGAAGTTTCTCACAACAATTTCAAACCAAATCCTTGAGAACTATCAATATTCTAAAGGGTATGAAACATGTCATTTTTGCACAATCATTCATAAAACTCATACTAATCCTGCTTGTTCTCCAATCATTCCAACTTCAATAACTCACCATCTACCGAGAGGCTAGTGATGATAAATATATAATCAAACTTAATAAACATACCTTTTAAACTAAATTGGAAAATCCTTATGCTACCTCTTTATGAAATCTTCCATCATCGTCGAGTTGGCACTAGAGTGATATAAGGGATCTATGAAAGAAACAAAGGGAGAATCATGCAAAACCTTTTGTACAGCTATGTTTAAACAGATCCCATGACACAGATACGTGAAAGTGAGCATGAAGGTTGATATTTTTTACTTGATTGTAACATAGTTAATAAAAACAATTTTATAATTTACAAAGTATAAATATAAGTAAAGTATTAAGTTACTTACCATCCTCATGTATGTGTTATACACATCGTCATTTTATTATGAAGGGAAAAGTTTGGTGATGTTGGTGTTCAAGAACTCTCCGAACTTAACTCATTATTGTATATATTCTTCCGAAGAAAACAAGAAGTCGTGAGACGTTTTTCCAGTATATCCACTACATTCATATCCGTTACGCCTATTACACAGCATGTTAGTCCTTTGTGGAACACTAATCTGATATGGCACATGACTACTAGATGTATATATGATCGAAATGAGGTATACTCTTCAGTTAGTACGGCATAAAGATTATCCGGTAGGAACATGGTCTATTGGAGATTATTGCGATGTTTTTACTATTTTAATGTTATGTTAGACTTATGGTTGGGTATGCCTAACCCACCTAGCTTGACCTGCCTAGGTCACCTCCTCCATCACCGTCGTCGTCATGTCAATAATTGTTTTAATCACACGAGAATCAAAATCTCAAACATGAGGTAAAAGTCGAGGACCATCTCGACTCAGATTCTTTCTTTTTGCTTCTTTGTTGTACACAATGTTTACTTCATGGTCTCTGAGATTTCTTGCTCATTTTGGATTATTTAATGGTTTCCGATTTCTTCTCCAAGAGTCTAAGACTTCACTGTTGTTAGATTATTATGCTTACCTAGGAAGATAAAATTCTTCTTCAATTTTTTTTATCTAACTCAAAATATTTTCAATCACCTTATGATGGTTATGGAGGATAATATAGTACAAATGGAATATATTGCATTGCAATTCATGAGATCACAATGAGCTCTTTTTTAATAGACTGCCATCCAAACAAGAGGCTACCCTGAAACTGATGACAGTATTCCATGTGTTAAGAGTAGTCTGAATTAGTCAAAAATCCAGGAGTTCAAAAAATATCGTAGTTTCAGGGTGAGTCTTTGACACTTGTTGGCATGGGTAGATGATTTGGCGTAAGATTTTTTGGCCATACCTTCTTGTGTATGTCTAGTGCACAAGAAAACACTATCTTTAGGGGTATGTTCTTGAGAAATATGACTCATATATTTTATTTTTATAAACGTCAGACTTTTCTTGGAATTTATAACGTCGGTTGGTTTGTCAATATCTATTAGTTTCAAGATAAACCCACCCTCAAAGTCCATTGGGGATGGGAAGTTAATAGTGTTTACATCATTTTACAAAGATTATGAAACTACTAATACTTTCTTCAATCCATACGAATCGTTCATTTTTTCTATATTTTTTCATTCACATAGCTTTAATCTATTACGGAGATAAAAGTTTACTTGGATAATAAGAAGATCAAAGAAGTCTCTGATGCAGAAGCCTAATAACTGACTTGAGAAATAAAGTATACAATCTTAACTATTTTTAGTAGGCTCGATGAAGTTTGATTGTTATCAACATACTCGATTTAATTTACTATTGTCTCGGCGGAAGTGCAATAAGGGCTTAACAATAGACGAAAGTGGTTTTACGGTGGTTATTAGTTTTTATAAATAAAAGTGGTCTCTATTAATTTATATGAACAACAAAAACAATGACTTATACTCTTATTTATAAGGTAATACTTGAACTTTCAAATTATTTTTTACTTATTGGTGCAACTTACAAGAAGGTGAAAAAGCAAAACCCAAGTATTTGCACACGTAAGAATATTAAGATATCGTAATAAGTATAGGAATAAATGAGTTGTGATAGGACTATAATGACGCTTACACATGTCATGACGTAAGTGATCTCAAAAAATGAATAATCAAAATTGAAGAGATCGACAACCGAGACATTAAGATCGAGAGCTAATTTTTAGACAACCAAATCCTCTCTCTTAAAACTCATGTTTGATGTCTAGCTCGTCACCTTTAGAAATGCTCAATCTCTAACTTGACATATTCATACGAGCTAATGATCAATATCTATCTCGTCATCTTCAAGCGAGCTTATGATCAACCCCTAACTTGATATTTTCAGGAGAACGAATGAGTAGTCTCTAGCTTGACAGACTTTGGGCGAGCTCATTATTAACCTCTAGCTCGACACAAGCCCGTGTTATGTAAATCCAAAGCTTTCCAAGATATCATTCTACTATAATTTAGTTGGCTATTTCACATATAGGAAACCCTTCCTACAATGGTTTTAATAAGGCATGCTAGTGACAATATTTAGTACGTAAGCTTCACGAGTTATACAATACACAATACATATGCATGCAATATTAAATCAAGTAGACACGTGACATAACATTATAGTCGTAAAAATTAGAGAATACTAATAACATTGTGGTCGGGTCGCTACCCAACTTTAAACCGACAATTAGTCATACATAAATAAAATATTTTGACTATATACATTTATAAACCGTTCATACCAAAAACCCATTAATACTGCTATAAATAGATTTGTCATTTAAAACCATTCAATATAATATATTTAAAACTTAAAGCTTAATAATCTTATATTCTTAAACAATTTAATTTTTAAATATATAAGTTAATTAAGTCGAACTTTGTAAAATAAAATATTAATTATATGAACAAAAATAATAATAAATTTTCATAAAATAATATATTGTTGAGAATATGGGTATCGCATATTTTGTTTCCGTATACAAGTAAGAACAACATGATCTCTACACTAGTATGATAATATTTGTTTTAGGTCCGAAGACCCTCACGGCTTTGCTTTTGGTCCACTTCCAAAATACCTCATACTAGTTGAGATATATTCTTTAGTAATATACCATTAACCTCCTTCCCATTTCTAACCGATGTGGAAATTTGGTCGCACCTAGAAAATCCTCAATTCGAGTAAAGTACCACTCCAGCCTCGTCTCAGTTGACTTTCATCCGCCACTCTAATCAAGTTGGACAACACTTCAGTCATATAGGTACTACAGATGTATCTGCTCACCGTTATCAAACCATATTGCATGCTTCTTAGCATAACTCCGATCAAATTACATAATCTTGATACTCTCCAATCAATTCACACTAGTGACACTCTGAAATATATCAGACGAGTGATTTAAAGGACAAATCATTCACCTTGAGTATGAATACTGGTTCAGGTTGGGCCCAACATAAGCCATGTAGACATTAAAAATGTATTTGCTCACTCTTATCATACCACACTACCCATTCTTTAACGCCATTCTCATCAAGTTATACCATCTTGATACACTTCAATCAAGTCACATCACTTGATGAGCTGAAACTAGGTTATATTAGTGATCTATATAGTATATCATTCACCTAAAGCATGACTACTGGTTAATCATAATCGATAACTAAGAATTTCATTCACATCATGTTCCATCTGGGCCTAGAGCTCTGATATTTTGCTTTCATATATAAGTAAAAATAACTCGATCTTCACACTACTATGATATTTTCTACTTTGGGCCATAAGGCCCGCACAAATTTGTTGTTGGTCAACTTCCAAAAGACCTCGTACTAGCTGAATATTATCGTATTCTCATATCTAGCCAATATGAAACTTGGTCGCACCTAACAAATTGACTTACATCTGATCATTCTAATCAGGTTATGTTAGAGTTCAACATATTTATATGCTCACTCTAATCAGGTTGTATTAAGGTTCACAACTTAAGCTTAAAGTTTTATAACGGATTTATCTGCTGGAGTAGTGAATCCTGGTACAATCTTATTAGACTGAGCATCTAGATCCATTATAAAAGCTCTATGGCTCAAGTAGTAAACCTTAACACAACATAATTAGAGTGATCGAATGTAAATCAATTTGTTAGGTACAACCAAAGTCCCATATCGGTTAGATATGAGAACGAGATCAATGGTATATAAGTAAAGAACATATCTCAACTAATATATACCTTTTAAAATTTGACCAAAAGCAAATTTGTGCGGACCTTCGAGCCCAAAGCGGACAATTCATACTTGTACGAAGATCAGAGTTGTTCATACTTATATACGAAAGCGAGGAACATGTAGTGGAATGATCAATGTTAAGACGATGTAACTTGATTGAAATGACGCTAGAGAACAAGTAGTATGGTATGATAATAATGATCATATACATCTATAATGCCTCTTATGGCTCATGTGGTGCCTAACCTGAACCACCAATCATGCTTAAGGTGAATGATTTGTTCTATAAATTACTAGCATGACCTAGTTTGAAGTGTCATTGGCTTATCCAGTGGTGTGACTTGATTGGAGTGTATGATGAAAGTGTAACTAGATTGGACTCACGCTAGCGAACATGTAGTGTAGTATGATAAGAGTGAGCAGATACATCTGTAGTGTCTATGTGGCTAATATGATATCCAACATAATTAGAATACACTGATGAGAAAAAAATTCATTACATGCAACCGAAATGTCATGCTCATAAAATATATATAAAAATTGATAGTATATAATACAATAGTAATAGTACGAGACATTTTAGAAATGATAAAAACAAAACCATACTAATGAGTTCGGAATATTTAGACACAGCCCACTGCATAATCCGGACAGGGGTAATTCGGACAATGACATGCCACTAAATAATTCGGACATGACAAAAGTAAAACACTTTTTGACTAAGCTATTTGATAATCTGCTTAAAAGATTAATGGGTCCTTAAACTAGACCTGGTTTCATAACTTGACCCGTAAGCGCATGGGTCCTTGGTTAAGAGTATAAATACCCCAACCACTCTCATTAACGAGGGTAATGAATATTTAATAGAACCAGGTTTCTCAATTATCTCACTACTTTACACACCAAACACTTAATACTCGAAAAAAAAACTTCACAAAACACTTTACAAAATTACCCCCATCCCAAATAAACCAAACCAAATTGGCGACCACGGTGGGAGTGCGAGGGCGCCTGAATCTTACATATAAAACCAATAAAAAAGACCAGTTCGGATGGATCCGAACGACCAGTTGGAGAAAACAAAGAATACACCATCGAAGAGCGAGACAAGTTGAGAGCAGAAATAGAAGCCTTAAGGGCCATAAAACAAGCAGAAAATGGTATAAGAGAGAAGTCAAAGGCGTCAACTATTCATCATACTGACAATCCTAGGGAGAATGATCCATCAGTAAATACTCATTTGAGTTCAAAAAAGACCCATGTCAGTTCTAAGAAGACTCACCGGTCTAAGCCGGTTGAAAGTTTAGATTATGAGTCCTCCAACAGCTCTTCGAACGAGATTGAGCTTGAGGATTCTTTGTCATCAAGCAGTGATGAAGGAAGGTCCAGAAAGAAATAAAAACTAGTTAAAAAATATTCAAGGAAGAGAGATAGGCATGGGAGGCTTAAAAGGCATATGGGCAAATGGTCATCTCACAACCATAGCCACAGACATGTTGATCAGTTGCTGATCGATCTTTTTGTTTTTCAGACCGAACCAGGTATTTTCGCAACGCCTAATGAAGATACAGTCTTCAGTCTTAATAAGAATTAGAGACAGTCACCTTTGCCTGCCAAAATACTGTCCGGAAACCTACCCAAAAGGTTTAACAGCTCCAAAATAGAGAAGTATGATGAAAGTAAGGATCCGGACAACCATCTGGAGCAGTTCAAGAACTTCATGATGAATTTCGATGATGATGACAAACTTCTGTGTAGATCCTTCTCACAGTCTTTTACGGGAAGTGCTCTTAAGTGGTACAACAGTTTACCCCATGGGTGTATCAGAAAATTTGATACATTTGGGTTGCCTTCCGAAGGCAGTTTGTGGGAATTAAGGAGGTGAAGGGCAATGGATATACTAGTATCCATTGTGCCCAAGGGCCAAATGAGTCCTTAAAGGACTACATAAGTCGGTTCGTAAATACCAAGAACGGGTTGGCAGATTACTTCGAACAGGTGGCAATTGCTTCCTTGAGACAAGGATTGAACCCTGGAAATCTGGCAGAGTCAGTGACCAGGAAGAAAGCTATGACTTGGGGTGGCTTGTTAAATCAGGTGGGAAGAAAATTAATATGGACGAAACCAAGAAAACCAGGGTGCATCGTCAGGTGAGGTCCACCACAACAACTCAAAACCAGTCTGGATACAAGGCTAAAGAGACCGGACAAGGATCCAACAGGGCTAAACAGACTCAGTCCAACCAGAATCAATCTCAGAGCCATCAATCAAGGGGTAACATAGGTCCATGGGTTCAACCGTAGTGGTTTGCAGAATTAAAAGAGAATGTAGCCACAATATATGACAATACCAAGGAAGAAGTTCATTTCCGGAAACCAGCAGCACTATAGTCCCTAGAGAGAGTCGAAATACTTGCTTTTGCCAATATCATAATGATATAGGCCATAATACTCAAGAGTGTATAGCCTTGAAACAAGATGTGTATAATCTTAGTGAAAAAGGCAAACTAGGAGCTTATGTCAAAATAAGAAGTGGAAATAGGCCAGACAATGCTCCTCGGACAGGTCCTACAAACAATGTGGGAACATCTGCTCAAGAAGGGGAAATGGTGATCCTTGAAAGATTTGATGTTGATTCTGAGTATTTAGATCTCGATCCAACTCGAAATAAAGTGGGGGTCATAACAGAGCAGACCAAGACGGTGTCCGGACTGATCAGTTTCTTCGAGTCACTCACCATCTTTGGAGGAGATACCATGACAACACCCACTTTTTCATCGAGAAAGAGGCATGTTCATAGTTTGGCTACTCAGTTGGAATGGGGCATGTCTTCTTATCAGTGTCAAACCCCTTTTCCATTTATAGTTTTTGATTAGGATGATTTAAGAAATATTGTTGGACCTCATGAGGATGATGTGGTGATAGGAGCATCTATTAGGGGCAATGATATCCGACGAATTCTGATAGACACATGAAGTTCGGCAAACATCCTCCTCTTGAGCTCCTACAAGCAAATGAAAAATCCGGCTGTTATTCAACGGTCAAACAGAACCATTGTGGGCTTCACAATGAGCTATATAGATGTAATCGGGGATTTTGAGGAAGATATGTTTTTGGGCAATGGGCCTTTTAAAAAGTTGGTTAATGTGTTATTTCTTGTCTTAGATTGCCCCACATGCTACAATGCAATCTTTGGAAGGTCTTGGCTCTCTAGAATTCATGTTGTGGCCTCAACAGTCCACCAGTGTTTGAAGTATGCAGTTCAAGGGCAAGTGGGTGTTTTCCGAAGTAGTTAGAAGATAGCGAGGGAGTGCTATGCAACTGCACTTGCACCTAAAACTTTGGGAGCAGTTCGAATTAATGAAGATTAGCAGTTATCGGGGCCTTCTGAGGGAAATGGTGAGATTGATGACCCCATAGAGGCCCGTAGTGTTATAATACTAGTGGAAAAGATTGAAACCTACTCCTTGGCAGAGGGTAGAAATATCAAGGTTGGCTCCAAGATGGCGCCAGAGTTGAAAAAGAAATTGTTGTCCTTTTTATCAAACAATCAGCATGTCTTTGCTGGTGCAATGCTGATGTAACCGGAGTACCTGCAAGCGTTATCTCTAAGGAGAAAGCTGATGTAATAGTTCAAGAAGTTGATCGCCTTACCAAGATGAAGCACATTAAGGTATCCCAATATACTTTATGGACTGCCAATCCGGTGTTGGTCAAGAAAAAGAATGGGAAATGGCGTATGTGTATTGATTTTACTGACCTCAACAGGCCAGATAGACCAGTTGGTAAACTCAACATCTGGAATCAAGTTGATGTCTTTTATGGATGCTTTCTCTGGGTACAACCAGATACAGGTGGATCTGAAGGACCAAGATCATACTACCTTTATAACAGATATAAGTCTCCATTGTTACAAGGTGATGCCTTTTGGGTTGAAAAACGCTAGGGCTACTTATCAGAGGTTGGTGAACAAAACATTCGCTAGCCAGATTGGCAGAAATATGGAGGTATACATAGATGATATGATGGTTAAAATCTTGGAGGAGAATTTGCACATAGTCGACCTTCAAGAGACATTTGTTAATTTGGCAACTGTGAATTTGAAACTGAATCCAGAAAAATGTGTCTTTGGGGTTCGATCCGGAATTTTTTTGGGGTATATAATAAGTAAGAAAGGGATACAACTCGATCTGGATCAGCTTAATACTCTACTGGAAATGGATCCTTCTCGGAATATTAAAGAATTACAAAGACTCACTAGAAGGATGGCTGCCTTGAATCGTTCCAAACCTTGAAGAATGCTAAAGATTTTAATTGGTCTCCACAGTGCAGCCAAGGTTTTGTTGAAATAAAGAAACACTTATCCTCACCAAAGACTCTTTTTAAACCTATTCAAGGAGAAACACTCTACGTATACTTGGCTGTGTCAGAATGTGCTATAAGTGAAATATTGGTGAGGGAAGTGGACAACTACCCTCGTCCGGTGTACTACATCATCAAAAGTTTGATAGATGATGAGAAAATATACTTGAAGCTTGAAAAGTTGGCACTAGCCTTAGTAATTGCAGCACGAAAAATGAGGCCGTATTTTCAATCTCATTTCATCATTGTCCGGTCATCTTTCCCATTGAAGAATGTTCATTAAAAGGCAGACATATCAAACAGGATGACCAAGTAGTCAGCAGAGTTGGGTGATTATGGCATTGATTTTTCCCCACAAACTACTATCAAAGCTCAATCAGTTGCGGATTTCCTGGTAGAGTTCCACTCGGACAGGAGCTCTAAACAAACTTCAAAAGAAAAAACCAAGAAAGAATGGGTAGTCCAAACTGATGGAGGATCAAGTACAATGGGTCGTGGAGCTGTAATTTTCCTAACCTCTATGTATGGTGATAAAATATACCAGGCTATATGCTTTGGATTCAGGGCCTCTAACAATGAATCTGAATATGAAGCAGTTATAGCTGGTCTTAAATTGGATTTCATATGTGGGGCTAAAAGGGTTAGGTTGATGAGTGACTCCAAGCTTCTCATCCATCATGTTCAAGGTCAGTATGAGGCCAATAAGGAACATCTGATCAAATACTTACTTCTCTTAAAAGAGGTGGCAGCCAACTTTAAAAATGTTTGTTATGAGCATATTCCTAGGTCAGAGAATACACTGGCAGATTTCTTGGCAAGCATAGCATATTCTGAGTCCTACCCTTGGATTCAAATATAAGAATGCCTATCTATACAATCAAATCAGAACAAAAAAGAGGAGGAAAGCTTGAGTATACAAGTAGTTCAACCTAAAGATTGGAGATTTTCCCTTCTTCGATACATTTCTGATGGGGTTTTGCCTCTGGATAAAGCTATGGCAAGAAAAGTTAAACACAGGGCTCGTGGTTTTTTTTTATCATAAGGGAAGTTCTCTATAAAAAATATTTCAGCAGACCTCTCCTGCGTTGTTTCGGGGTTGAAGAATCTCAAGTCGTTTTATCTGAACTACACAATGGAGAATGATCAACACATTGTGGCTACATGACACTAACCCGGAGGGTATTGTTGGATGGGAACTATTGGTCATCCATAATGGCAGATGCTAAAGATTTGGTAAAGAAGTGTGATCCATTTCAAAGGTTTGGCAATGAAATTTATGTGTTGGCAGTACCTATGGAATCTATTTCTGAGCCAATACCTTTTGCTCATTGGGGTTTGGATTTAGTTGGGCCTCTGTCAATGGCGTTCGGAGGGTGCAGAACCATTATAGTTGCTATTGATTACTTCTCAAAATGGATAGAGGCAGCTCATTTGGCAGGAACCACTTCGAAGGCTGTCATTAAATTTATCATATCCAATATGTGTTGCAGATTTGGGATTCCTCAAAAGATTACCACAGACAATGGGTCACAGTTTGATAACAAGGATATTGGGAATTTTTGTGCTTCTAGAGGCATTCAACACTGTTTTTCTTCTCCTTTCCATCCACACGTAAAAGGCCAGGTTGAAGTTGCCAACAAGACCATTTTGTCCTGATTAAAAAGGAATCTAAAAAGAACTGCAGGGAAGTGGCCAAGCTATTTGCAATAAGTGTTGTGGGCATACCAAACTACTCATCGGGCTGCTACACAACAATCTCCTTTTTCTTTGGTGTATGCGATAGATGCCATTACCCCCATAGAAGCTACCCTACCATCATACAGGGTCCATAACTATTCCAAACAAGCTAATGAGATAACAATTAGGAATCAGTTGGACTTAATAGAAGAAAAGAAGGGTTAAAGCTCATTGGAGAACATCCCACTACCAAGGCTTGATGAGGAGCAGGTTTTCTTCCAAGGTCAATAGAAGATATTTTCAATTGGGAGATAAAGTGTTGAGAAAAGTTCAAAGGAGAAGTAGTTCGGTAAGTTGCTCCTGCTTGGGAAGGCCCCTGCTTAACTAGGTGGAAGTACCTGACTATTTCTGGGTCCAATGGGAACCGAAGTCCCCAGTTTAACACTTCGGTGAAAATCACCACCTCATTGAGCTTGCAGTCCATAGGAGTCTCTGAAGTGACAGGTATCCTTACCTTCACTAACTCCGGAACCCCCCATTTCGTCCGGATCCGGCCTAACTCAGCAGTGTGGGTGTAGATGTAGTTTGTATTTTGTAGAGCCAACATGTATTTAACACTCGCATTTTTAAAGCAAGGGCCTACCTTTCCCTCTAGGCACTCCAGAAGTTCCAGATGAGTCAGACAAACCTTGACTTTGCTTTTACCCTTCTTGTCAGAAGCATCATCCCCCGTTTGACCTGATGTCTTAGTTTCAAAGATAGTCTCCTCAATACTATCTTCCATTACTTCTTCCATCACTGTAGAAGGTTTATCGGCTGTCTTGGATGGATAGCGGTCAGTTTCTGGTACCGGAGGCTGTTCTGCTGGTTGAGCACCTATTGCCTCTAAAGGCCTGGGGTCCGGTTGAAGTTGAGATCCGGAGGGCTTGGCCCTTGGGACTACTTTAGATGCTAGTTAAATGGATTGTCCGGTGAGGGGTTGTCTTCTCCGGAGACTTCTCAGCGTCGGAACCCATGGCTATGGCGGGGGAAGGTTTTCTGATACTCGAAACAACTTTTTCTTTAATAACAAAAGGCTGAGACTCTTGAACAGAAGAGCCTGAGGGAAGGGGCGAAAAGCTTGGTTTGAATAGCTGTCTGGGCCTAGGGTTTTTAGATGAAGATGACCCTTGATCGACTTCCTAAGTCGGTTCATTGGATTTCTCACTTGGAGAAACTGAGAGACCGGCAACAATGCGATTCTCTCGTTCTACCTTTATCTTTCTAACTCAGATAGATTTAACCAGCCGCCTTTAACTAGTGCATTTCTGGTCGTGAACATAAAACCCTTGCAAGAACAAGTTGAAGGTGGAAATGAAAATCTATCTAGAAAAGCTTTGAGTGATGAAGACAATGAAATAGTGAAAAAGAATTTATATAACAGTAAAAAAGTAATTGTTACCTAGGAGAAGTTGAATAGGGTTTTGCAAAGATGAAAGGCTGCGCAAACATGTGAATGATTAAATGCCTAGGTTACTTTCTAGATTTAGTGGGTGCGCCGATCTAGGAAGAATAACGGTTGGTAGGTCGAACCAGATATTGACACGTGTCCCACAATCAAATAAGAAAACTCTTAGAATTCTGGAAAGAGAAATCAGTTCGGACAGACTTCGAACTGAGTTAATGATGAAAATAAACTTCCTAATACAGACCGCACAGGTAGGTCGGACAAAGTCATTACTGGCTTAGTGAATTTTTTAGTTCTACCAAATATTTTTGACAAGGCCTAAAAAAGGGCTACTGATGAGTTCGGAATATTCAGACACAACCCACTGCATAATCCGGACATTGGGTAATTCGGACAATGACATGACACTAGATAATCAGGACAGGACAAAAGTAAAACACCTTTTGACTAAGCTATTTGCTAATCTGCTTAAAAGATTAATGAATCTTTAAACTTGACCCAGTTTCATAACTTGACCCGTAAGCCCATAGGTCCTTAATTAAGAGTATAAATACCCCAACCACTCTCATTAATGAGGGTAATAAACATTTAATAAAACCATGCTGCTTAATTATCTCACTACTTTACACACCAAACACTTAATAAATAAAAAACTTCACATATATTTTACAAAATTACCCCCATCCCAAAATAAACCAAACCACATACAACCTTCAAACAAACTAATATCAAGTTATTTTATTTTTATTTACCTTTTTTATTAGTCGAATTATATTATATATATATATATATATCCATACAAGTGATTTCTTTTGTCCGATTGATGTTGGGCTTTAATCACACCTACCATATACACACACTAGTGTAGTGGTACTAGTACTCCATGGAACTAACAAAAATACATGGTTAAGAAGCTTGATCTTTTTATTTTAACTATTGGTGGCAAATGAGTGTAGACCTTCCAGAAATAAATGGGTACGTGTCATAATTTAAATAGAAACCTGCAAACATGGCATGTTATACCTACAACCTGTTAAACCTGCATAAGCAGTAACCTGCGAGACCTGCAACTTGTTATACCTACAACCTGCCATACATGTTTAAATTTTATAAGTTTTGTAATTATTATATAAACCAAAATCATATTTTAAGTTATATTTAAAAAATATTTTTATAATGTATATGATTATAAATTTATTATTACATTTAAATTACTATTATTTTGATCTGGTTATTAATATTTTAAGTGTTGTAATTATTTTATAAACCAAACTTTTAATGTTATTATTACATTTTGAATATTATTATTATGTTTTGGTTTTAAATATTAAAAGCGATATTATGTTATAAACCAAAACCATATCTTATCGTGTTAAAATATTACAAGTTTTATTATGGTTATAATTTTATTATTATATTTTGAATATTATTATTATGACTTGGTTATAAATAGTAGTAGTGTTGTTATTATTTTTTAAAACCAATATTATAATTTTAATATTATATTTTGACTATTATTGTGATTTTGTTTTAAATATTACAAGTGTTGTTTTATTTTTACAAATATAATATCTTATAATTATTTGATAGTACAATTATTGTTATTATAATAAAAGGTAAATATTTTTTTTATTTAGTCGTTCACAATTTATACTCTTGCGGGTAAAGAGTTGTACACATGTTTTCAAATTAAAATACAAAATCTAAGATACTTTTTTTAGTCTGTTGTGGCTAGCCAATTTGTTCTGACGCAACACTTTCTCAACGGTAACTACAATTTGTAAAGGATCTGCGAAAACTTGTCCTTCAGTCTCACCATTAACCTTACTTAACGTAAGGTCAATCAACTCAATCTTCTTCGTCTTCCTACTAAAAATTTGATTAGGAACAACGGTCTTACTCTTAGTTATAGTCGCGTGTCTGACACTTCGTGTCACTTTATCGACCATCTTGGAACTAAAAGTTTGTTTGGCGGTCTTACTCATAATCGTAGGTGTAGTGGCATGCTTGACGCTTCATGTCACCTTATCGACCATCTTATGACTAAAAAATTGTTTGGTGGTCTTACTCACATTCGTAGGTGCAATGGCAGATTTGACGCGTCGTGTGATCGGATCCCTCTCGGGTGGAGGAGAGATCATAAAGGAAGAAAATTCCAAAAACTCAGTTTTCTTGGTTGCTTGTTCTAACTTGTTGAAGCCAGAAAACGTCATTGGAATGATCGCAAATAAAAACTAATAACAACTAATAACAACTATTTTTTGGATTTTTTTTGAACTATTCCAAAAGTAGAACTACAATATGTATAACGAGAAAGTAGAGTTTTATAGAATTTTTAGAACTAGTAGAGAGATTTAGAGAGATGCATAGTAGATTTGAGAGATGGTGAGTTTGGAGTTTGGGTCTCCTCTATTTATAGGGGAGACCCATTAAAAAAATCGAAAAATAAAATAAAATTCGGATATCGGGACAAATCGTCCGGATATCCGAATCGATGAAGTCAGCGATAACGTCATCGATAACGGTAACTTTTTAAAAAAAACTATAAATTTAATTTATAATGTATATAAGTTATGGCTAATTATTTATTTTTAATTATATATTATCTATTTATAATACAAAATTAATTATATATATATACTTAAATTTAATATTTTCAATAATTTTTCATGGTTTCGATAGGTCGATTCTCGATACAAATTTCTTAATTATATAATTTTAATTTTTTTAATAGTCGTATAAATATTTTAAATAATATAATATCTTAAAATCAAAATACAATTAGATGTTATATATCTACTTAATATTAAATAAAATATTTTAAATATCTAAATATAATCAAATAATATCAAAACCATATATTATAATTATATTGTTTACGATATAATTATTTTTATTATAAAATTTCAATTAAAATAATATAATATTTAAATTAAAATATAATAAATAGCATAATTATTTCATTTATACGTTACATATTTTAATTATTGATGTTTTCGGATGAATGCGTGAATTTATCTGTCAAATCTGACGTTTACATACCAAACCTGGATACACAATAATCTGTCAAACATTAATTAGTCTAAATCAACATGTTTGGCCCCCTTTTTTTAAACTATAATCCATAACACTTTTTTTTTTAGAAGTTGCTTACAAATCAAAATCGATAAGCAGAAAATAATGCGTCTAAATCAACCTGTTTGGCCCCCTTTTTGTAAACTATAATCCATAACACTTCTTTTTTATGAAGTTGCTTACAAATAGAGGTGTCAAACGGTTTGAACCAGCACCAACCCGCACCGTTTAAGTCTGAACCACGGGTTGCAGTCTCGGCGGGTTGCGGTCTCGGCGGGTTGCGGTCTCGGCGGGTTGCGGTCTCGGCGGGTTGCGGTCTCGGCGGGTTGCGGTCTCGGCGGGTTGCGGTCTCGGCGGGTTGCTCCTTATGCGGTCTCGGCGGGTTGCGGTCTCGGCGGGTTGCAGTCGTAATGGGCCAGTTTCACAGTTAAACCGCCAGTTCAAACCACCAGACGAACCATTTAAGAGCCGTTTACCAGTTCAAACCATCAGCCAAACCATTTAACCATTTAAGAACCGTTTATCAGAATATATTATAATGTTATTTAAAATTAATTTGTAAGTGTTAATTGAATCTAATTTCAATAATTGAGTTAATTATTCTATTTCATGTATTTTAATTTAAATATGTTATCATTTTAATCGAAATTTTATAATCATCAATTACATTCTTAAAAAATAATTGTAATTTGATTTTGATACGTTTTCTTTTCTAATTATATTTATGTATTTAAGATATTTTATTTAATATTATGTAGATATTAAATAAAATAAGTACATCTAATTGTATTTTGATTACAAATTTACAACATTTGAAGTATAAATTTAATATTTGAAGTATTTAATTTTTGAAGTATAAATTTAAAGTTTTAAAAATTGTATAAATTTGGATTATGTTCCAATTGCATAAACACATGTAATTTGATTGTGAAATAAATTCAAAAATACCAAATGTGTTTCAATTAACTATCTCTAATTTGGTTCCTAAAAAGAAATTATATTATGATGGCATAATTAAATATAATTAATTAAATATATTTATTTAGGAGATTAACATCAACAACAATATAAACTATCTATTATGTTCCAAATTAACTTGCTAATAATATAAAATTTATTTCAATAAACTAGAAAAAAAAGAAGGGTTTATAATATAAAATTTCTTTCATTAATCTAGAGAATTTAATATATATTTTTTTCATAAAAGTACTAAAATTATTTAAAAACTAATAGTTCGAAAAATTTATTTATAGATTTTTATTTTTTTTAAAATAATAGTTCGAATTTCCTATTTAAATAATTTTTTTAATTTTTTTTTTAAATATTAGTGCGCGAAATCCTATATATAAAGTTTTGATTATTTTTAATAGTTTAAAATGCTTACATTTTAAAAAAAATTAAATTTTTTATAAAAAAAAAATATTTTTTTAAAAAAAATCAGTCACCGATTGCTGACGTCATCCGTGACGTCATCAAGCGGACCATCCGGCCAACCATCCGGATGGTCCGCGCGAACGGCTAGTTCAAACGAACTAGCCGTTGGATGAACCGGGGCATCCGGATGCACCGTCCGGATGCCCCGGTTCATCCAACGGCTAGTTCGTTTGAACTAGCCGTTGGTCATCCGGGGCATCCGGGCGAACCATCCGGATGCCCCGGTTTCAACCGGACCATCCGGATCGATATCCGGATGGTCCGATTTTCCTGTCCGGGCGTCCGGGCGAAACCGTCCGGATGCCCCGGACCGTCTGCCCGGACCATCCGGACGCCCATCCGGATGGTCCGGACGAAAAAAAAAAATCGGTTTTTTCAAAAAAAAAAAATATGGGTCTCCCCTATATATAGAGGAGACCCCAACTCCAACCTCACACACTCTCTAAATCTACTATAAACTCTCTAAATCTCTCAACTTGTTCTAGATTTTGTTATTAAGCTTAACTTTTGTATTTTACATATCGTACTTCTGTTTTCGAAATAGTTAGATTTTTTTTTCGAAAAAAAATTGTTATTAGTTTGTATTAGTTATTATTTGTTCTCATTTCCTATTTCCAATGCCGTCTTGTGGCTTCAACAACAGGTTAGGACAAGCAACTCCGAAAACTGATTTTTCGGAATTTTCTTCTTTTATGATGTCTCCTCCACCCGAGAGGGATCCGATCACACGACGCATCAAATGTGCTACTGAACCTACAAATATGAGTAAGACTCTCAAACAAAATTTTAGTTTGAAAATTTCTAATAAGGAGAGGCGAAACTTCAAACTTGTTAGTACTACACGTACGACTGTTAGTAAGACCGCCAAACCAAATTTTAGTTCTAAAATGGTCGACAAGGTGACACGAAGTGTCAAACACCCAACTATAACCAAGACTAAGAGTAAGACCGTTGTTCCTAAACAAAGTCTTAGTACGAAGACGAAGATGGTCGATTTGATTGCTGCTGCGTTAAGTAAGGTTAATCGTGAGACTCGAGGACAAGTTTTGGGAGATCCATTACAAATTGCAGCTACTGTTGAGAAAGTTTTGCGACTTAAAAAAGTGGTTAGCGACAAGAGACTAAAAAATGTATTTTAGCAATTGTAATATTAAATATTTTAATATAACTTGTAATATCTTAGCATTTGTAATATTAAATATTTTAATATGACTTGTAATATTTTAGCATTTGTAATATTAAATATTTTAATATGACTTGTAATATTTTAGCATTTGTAATATTAAATATTTTAATATAACTTGTAATCTTTTACCATGATAAAATATGATTTTGGTTTAAAAAATAATAAATAACATTTGTAATATTTAAAACCAAATCACAATAATAATATTCAACAGGTAATTTTAAAATTACAACAATATAACTTAAAAATAATAAATAACACTTGTAATATTTAAAACCAAATCACAATAATAAAATTCAAAATGTAATATTAAAATTATAACAATATAACTTAAAAATAATAAATAACACTTGTAATATTTAAAACCAAATCACAATAATAAAATTCAAAATATAATATTAAAATTATAACAATATAACTTAAAAATAATAAATAACACTTGTAATATTTAAAACCTAATCACAATAATAAAATTCAAAATGTCATATTAAAATTATAACAATATAACTTAAAAATAGTAAATAACACTTGTAATATTTAAAACCAAATCACAATAATAAAATTTAAAATGTAATATTAAAATTATAACAATATAACTTGTAATATTTTTGCATGATAAAATATGATTTTGGTTTAAAAAATAAAACCAAACACTTGTAATATTCAAAACCAAATCACAATAATAAAATTCAAAATGTAATATTAAAATTATAACCATAGAATTTGTAATATTTTAACATGATAAGATATAGTTTTGCTTTGTATTAGATATAAAAACATAATAATAATAATATTCAAAATATGATAATAACATAAGTAATATTTAAAATTTTAGACTATATAATAATTACAACACTTAAAATATTAATAACCAAAACAAATTAATATTAACAAAAATGTAATAATAATTCTATAATAATATTCAATCTCAATATTTTTTAAATATAACATTTTGGATATAAAATAAATAAAATCAGCATAATATTTACCAATAAACCACCGGTTTTTTACAAATAAACCGTGGTTTCGCGGTCTCGGCGGGTTGCGGTCTCGGCGGGTTGCGGTCTCGGCGGGTTGCGGTCTCGGCGGGTTGCGGTCTCGGCGGGTTGCTCCTTATGCGGTCTCGGCGGGTTGCGGTCTCGGCGGGTTGCGGTCTCGGCGGGTTGCGGTCTCGGCGGGTTGCAGTCCTAATGGGCCAGTTTCGCAGGTAGACCGTCAGTTCTTAAGCAGGTTGTCAGCTTTAAACCATGGTTCCTGAACCATTAGACACCTCTACTTACAAATCAAAATCGATAGGTAAAAAAGACATATTCGACATACACGTGTTTTGTATCATTGACTTTGGATCAAAAGATTTATAAGTGACTATAGAATTTGCTGTCACAAAACGACGGTATTGACTGGATTCGGCTTTTATTGAAGCTGGCCCAACATCCTCCCTGAATTCCTTCCAATGTATTTGGCTTCATTTACTGCCTTCATACATTATGGAGTACTATTATTGACATGTCCATTTCAATTTGTTCTCTCTTGTGTTATTTAGATTCTGAAATTAAAATAACAAGAAAGTGCTAAGCACACAGATTAACGTTGCCTCACCATCAAACTTTTCCACAAATTAAAAAGGTAGTATCAAAATTGAACCGATATATTTATTTTTTATAGGGTCACTTACCCATTAATAGCCGACCCAAACTTTAATCACTCTTTCCTTATTTCTTCTTCTTTATCATATTAAGTAATCACATTTTTATCAAATTATAATAAGCTTTTTAATTTATATTTGGTTTATTTTTTATAGACGATATTTCGATAAGTAATCACGTTTGTTTTATTTTTCAATTGAAAAAACTTTTATAACTTATATATTTTTCACAAACTAGTTAATATTGGTAGGATATAACCTTATTTCGTATTTTACATATTCGCTTAACCAGAACCAACCTGTATTTCACTTTTTTTTTTTCTAAATCTATATCATATATTTAAAAAAAAATTTAACATTACTTTTGTATTTCATATTTAGATTTTTTTTAAAATTTAGTAGTGATTTCGCACTTTAAATTTTATATTTTTATGTAATTTTTATTTTACATTTCGCACTAAAAAAAAAAATTCAGACTTAATCTTAACAATACATTTTGCATTTTGAATTTTGTTTAACTGTGGTTTGACATTTCGGTTTTAACAATTCTTTTATAAAATTTATCATAATCTTACGTATTGCAATCACAGTTTTTTTTCCGCATTTTTGCTACCTATTTATTTAGTTATATTCAAAATTTAGGTTTTCTGTATTTTAACCAATTTGAGTATATAAAATCCCATAAACCACCACCAACATTTTTTAAATATGATTTTCTATCAGAAAAAACAGAAAAAACAAAAATCCGTTTTGAAAAATAAATTAAACTTAAATAATAAATAACTTTTTTAAAATATTAAAAAAAAAAGTACCGGAAAATACCCACTCAACTATCTTATTACCCGACATTATCCAAATTTTGGATAGTGTTACTTAATACCTCGACTAATAAATTGGACAAAAAAACCCCTCGACTATATATACCCATTTTCAGTTCAAACCCATTTTTTCCACCTTCCTATTACCCTAAACAAACCCAAACGTCTAATTTTAGAAACCACCAGAAACCGTTCGACTTCGTGATACTCTCTCTCTAACCCAAAACCCCTACAGCTTCTCACCGTTCGCACCTTCAACGCAATCGCACCAATCACCGTCTTTTACTCAGTCCAACTACACACCTTCTGTTCGACAAAGTTAACGTAAAGTCGTCTCCGACTGGTGAATTTTACAGTGTTTAGAAGTAAACATGTATGCATTATCGTGGAAAGTGTTTTTTTTGCGTTTTTGACGAATTCGAACCACTATTTTCTGTTATTTCACGATAGGCGTTGATTTTTATACTGGAATGAAGTATCCACTGACGATGGTTACTCAGTTTCTGGGTTTTATCGTCGAAGGCAGGGTAGAATTTTAGTTGCATGTAATGCTAATACTTTCCTGAGAACTATTATGTATGTTAGATGTGCATTAGGTAGTTGATTGTTGATTGTTGATTTTGGTGTTTGTTCAATAATTCCCAGATCCCCACAACGTGCGTGCATGTCAAAAGTAGAACAATTCGCATCCTGATCACCCATTATGCAAGTTATTCGCAGCTCGATTAATATTTATGTCGTTTATTTACAAACAATATTCATATATAGGCAATTCGCAACTTGTCATGCGAATTGTGTGCCATGTTAACTGATAATACATGAATTCGCAGCTTGTCATGCGAATTATTTGTGACAGTTTAACTGATAATACGTGAAATTCGCAGCCTGTGATGCGAAGTTTATAACACTCCAACTGATTTGTGTTTGTGCAGGAAGTATGACAACAAAACCTAGCTATTACAGATCAGGGTTGGTGAGCCTTCTGAAGCTACTTAAAGACATGCGTATTACCAGGGCCCACATTGAAGCTGCAAGAAACACACCATTCTACACGCTTTTGAAAACGGCTTTCGAAATCCGTAACGAGGCAGAGCTGCAAAAGAAAAAATTCTACTCAATCATTCAGTGTATCATCGAGCAATTCTCTGTTGATAGAGACGCCTTTAAGATTGTAAACAAGTTTGTAAACATAACTGAAAACGATGTGAAGATCATATTCGGGCTGAGGCATGGCACCGAGAAAATGCGGTTAACAAAAACCGGAGCTTTTCACAACAAATATGCACCCGGCGAGGAGGACGAATCAAGGATGATGAAGAAATACTTCATGGGTAAAACTAGCAGGAAAGTAGCAGCTAGTAATACTAAAACAATAACAAATGTCATTATAAAGGTACGTATAAAATCGACTTCATCTTTATAAAGCAAGATTCTGTACTTTTCTAACACAGCATGTTGTCGTTGGTTTTACAGGAGGGTATAGAGAAGGCCATAAACGAAGGAGGGGAGCATGAGTTGGAAGACGTTGTGAGGCTTTTGATACTGTTTTTGTGCTCCACCCTATTCTACTCCGTATCTGGAGATATCCTGAGTTGGAGCACGGTTTATTTTGTTGAAGACCTCAACAGAATAAACAATTACGACTGGTTTGGATCAATACTGTACAAGCTTCGACAGTCTATCAGGAGTTGCTTAGCAATCAAAAAACCTGATAGAGTCGTCGGCTGCGTCTCCCTTGTAATTGTAAGATTGATCTATTCAGTATACAAATTAGTTATGTATAGAACATCTTGTTGATAAAACTTCTCCCCATGCAGCCCTTCATCATGGAGCACACAACAGTCGGCCTCGATGTAGCGAAGCCAACCTCGATACCAAGGTTTTTCAAATGGTTGGGATTAGAGTGCCAAGCAGCAACCATGACAGTGCTTCTTAGAACACCATTGCTGGATAATGACCAGGTATAAGCTTTATATAGGTATTGAAGTGGAGGTGCAAACAGTTCGCAGCATATCATACGTTTTGCTTAGAAAAATGCATCAATCATTTCGCAGCTTGTTATGAATTTTAGTTCGCATCTTCTTGTTTCCACACAGTTCGCATCATATTGTGTACACACATTTCGCAGCTCAGCATGCGTTTTAACTAGTGTTATAATAGAACAATGCATCAATCATTTCGCAACCTGGCATAAATACCTAGTTCGCAGCATATGGTTTACACATAGTTTACAGCATATGGCTTACACACAATTCGCAGCTCAGCATACGAATTGTTTGCAACTCTAACATGGATATAAATCACACAGTTCGCATCATATAATGCGAACCGTTTGTAAAAAACAATTTGTTTGTCTACACCCTCATACTTTCAAACCAATTTATTTACTTACATGTGCCTCTGTTGGTAGGTTTTGGAAGGTCCACTACATCTTACCGAGGCTGAAAGCGAAGCTTTCGGAGAACGAGAAGATAGTGGAGATGCAGATGAGGAATCTACTTCACCGGAAGAAAGACCAAGGAAGAGGACGAAAAACACAACATCAAAACCAAGACAAAGGAGACGAGCATCACAGAAAGAAACGAATAAGGTGATGTCTCCCAGACCCGAACAACCAACACCACCCGAGCCAACGATTCCACCACCAAGACTCCCCAAGCAAACGATTCCACCACCACCGAAAGGCAAATCCAGGTAGGAGTCCAACGACAACGACACAACCAGTATGAGTGAAACAATCGGTGATTATGTACTCAAACACAGAGGTCCTAATCCTGAGATTTCTGCAATTGTTGCTGAATCATAGCGTTTGAAGACATACGCCGACAAGAACAAGTACGAGAGAAGGATTGAAAAACAGGCCAGAGAAGTAAGTATGACTTGGGCCTTAAATAATCGCTACAATCAGCACTTGATATGTTTATAAAACGTTTACTATCATTTTTCCAGCTGAAAGAATTGAAACGCAAGATAGCAGAACTTGAAGCACAACAACTCCACAATGTTATCTCTCAGCCAATTTGGCAGATTGAAAGCCCAATAGCTGAGAAGGTACCAACAATTCCAGACAGAGCAGCATCCACTGTATTGCAAGCATCCGTGTCTAATGCTGATAAAGTACTGCCAGAAGAGAGGGACGATGATGCCAACCATTCACCCATACCGGTACAATCTGCAGAGATGGACATCATGGAGACACAGACAGAGAAAAAAAGACACAAGTCTCCTCCGAATGACCCGAAGGAGATAGAAGATGTAAGTGGATGATATGATGATATCAAACAAATATCAGGACTCTTGTGTAGTCCTGTCTAAACAATTTGCATCTTATGTTGTGAATTGTGTATTCAACTAGTGGATTGGTTATTTTACAATTCACATGCTGAGCTGCGAAATGTTTGAAGTGGACAAAACAAATATCAGGTCAGCATGCGAAACGTTCGCAACAATGATTATAATATGCTTAACCCTTCCACCCTTAATTTTTGGAATTTTGTATGAAACAAGAGACCGAAAGACAACAATAACAACAACAACAACAACAGCAGCAGGAACAAGTTCAACACCAGCAACAACAACAACAACAACAAGTTCAACACCAGCAACAAGAACAACAACAACAACACCAGCAACAACAACAACAATAACATCAACAGCAACAACAACAACAACACCAGCAACAAGTTCAACACGAATAACAGCAACACGAACAACAGCAACAACAACAAGAAAGACAACAAGAACACGAATAACAGCAACACGAACAACAACAACAACACAAGAAAGACAACAAAAACACGAACAACAGCAGCAACAGATTGCCTTGCAAAGAGAGAAAGGCTAACACAAGAGATAGCACCTCAAGAGTCAAAACCTGTCCATCCCGGTGAGAAGACGGAACTACTCATCCAGGAAGGACCATCCTTAGAAGACAACACCACATCTGCAGATGCACCTCAAAGACCAACGATGCTGTCAACAAAGTCAGAATTGCTAAGCCAACGTGAAACTGTAGCACCGGTAACAAATCAACCGCAAGCTCCAGAGTCCCATGATAACACAGTAGGTTTACCCGATGCTTTTGTTGATGGTATTTACACTCAAGTTTCACAGAAATTTTTAAATGAAATTGATAATGTATATTACGATTATATAATACAACGGTCCTTGGAGAACATGTCGGAGGATGACATTAATGATCTCTGCCGATACGATCCAGATCCTATGTCGAACAAGTCAATGGCATTAGTTGTCGCTGACCGTGCGGTAAGGGCTACTTATAATGATTTCGCATCATAACATGAGATTTGTGTTAACAAACTGTTTGGGGTATTACAAACGAATATCAGGGTATCATGCGAACTGTTCAGTGGAACCTCGAACAGTTCGCATCCTACCCTGATAGATACTATGAAATTTATTCATCTGGAACCAAACAGTTCGCATGTTAGCATGCGAACTATTTGGGGTCGTTGCAATTATAATGACTGACACCCTTATACTTTTGATTTTTGTTATTTACTAAGCTCGAGCTTAGTAAAGAGATAGAGGAGCAAAGTTTTACTCTACTGACACCAACACAGCCTCAAGTTGCAGAGGAAGATGAAGAGTTCATTATAACAGTACGAGAACCACCAAAAGTAGAGTACAACGACTGGCCAAAGAAAACAAAAGTAACTGACCGTATCGATGTGGCAGAATACCACAAAATACAATTAGTTAAATCCTACGAGAGCGACACCCATGATCCAGTGGTATGGCAGTTACCAGAGTCTAAATTTACATACGGAATCAGAGTGCAAGCGAGTGATGCGATGGCACTACATTTAGAACTGGAGCTGGACGTAAAGGTATCCAATTGTCAACCAATTCTGTTTTTAATGTTTCAAATATGTCTTGTATATTTAACATAAATCTACAACTCCTTTCTTAGGTTATCGACGTTTGGATTCGAAAGATGCTTGAAGAAGCATACTTCAAAGTTCCATGCACTAAAGCTAAAGGAGAGCATCATGCCATCGTACTGATTTCGGGCATGACTGCGGTAAGTTTAGCTCAGGTAAATTTCAAAGTTTCAGAAAATGTTCTCATTGTAATATACTCTTGCTTGGATGCAGCATCAAATGAAAGCAGGCTGACAAGTAGAAAATTTGGTGGACGCAGCTTTTAGAAAGGGGCGCAAAGACGCCAACATCATCATCTTTCCAGTATGCACCGAGACAAAGGACCAGATAAACCACTGGACGTTGCTCGTCATTGACGTCGACGGCAGGTCAATTTCAAACTACAATCCACTTCTGCCTAAGCTGAAAGCCATAGACTACACCACAAGGACACCTCTCCCACTGGTAAATATTCCAAACTATACACTTAAATTTAAACACATTTTAAGTATGCATGCTGCGAACTGTGATCGAGATATGCTGCGAAAATGTGAGTAAATCAGTTACTTTTCGCAGCCTATCCATAACACATTTCGCAGCATATGATGCGAATTGTTTTGAAAGGTGCATTTCAATAAAAAATAGATTGGATATCAAACAATTTGCACCTTAGGCTGCGAATCGTGTGACATGCCCATGTTGGATTTGTTGTCACACAATTTGCAGCCTAATGTGCGAATTGTATGACACCAACTGTTGTTGTTTTTGTGTTGATTCCTAACAGTAATTATTATAAACAGATCAAATATTTGTTGGAGAGAGGATTCCTACCTAAATCAAAGACAGGGTGGAAGGTGAAAGTTGAAAGAAAAATCCCACAACAAAAACAAGGCACCCTGGACTTTGGTATTTTTGTCTGCAAATATGCAAGAGATATTATCCAGCATGGATTTGTGCAGACAGAATACGATGCAGATATGGTCACTGCCTTCAGAGCAGAAATGTTTTATTACTTTTTAAATGACAAAGACCGCATCGCATATGGCTGATTTGATTTAAAACACTATGCTTTTCCTTGTATATACATTGGTTGTAATTTTTAGTTTGTTGTGCATACATAAACAAATTACATTTTCAGAAAATATGCATATTCCTTAGCAAATAGTTCGCATCATAACCTGATATATAAGGGTTGGTTAATATTCGAATAATTCCAACCAAATAATTCGCAGCAAATCCCTGGTATGTCTTAAAAAACAGCATACTCATCAAACAGTTCACAGCCTAACCTGATAGATGCTTATTTATCAGTAAATAATTCGCAGCCTAACTTATCAGTAAATAGTTCGCAGCCTAACCTGATAGATGCGTACTTATCACTACACAAACAGTTCGCAGCAAGCCCTGGTATACCACTTTAAACACAGTTTGCAGCCTGGTGCAGAATAAAAAATTCAAAATATAAAGTTCAAGGATACGAACAGGATGTGGCTTATGCCTTGGTAAACGTTTTCTCCATTGAGCACACAAAAACAATATAATCAAGTACATAACCCATTAATTGCTGATTGGACATGGAGGCTATGTAATGATTACCTCATTTCCCTATAAATACCTCTAGTAACCAGAGGCTAATTTTACAACAAACTCTATATTTTTTTAAAAACACGTCTTGTTCTTTTCGAATTCAAACAGTCATGTCTTTTTCCACCACCACAACCACCACCTCATACTCAAACTCTGGTTCTCTTGGTTCTCTGGGTGACTCCTGGTCATCCTTAACCGTTAACTGGAGCGATGAGTTGATCATGCCCAGTATCTGTCTTTGAATTAGACATGTATGATGACTACTACTCTGCTGACTCTCAACCAATAGAAGTTGTTCCACTGGTTGCTGCTGAACCTCAACCAGAGAGGTTCCAATGCTTGCTGCTGCACCTCAGCCAGAAAAGGTGCAACCTCAGACGGCAGCGGTTTGAAACAACAAAAGGAAGAGGGAAGACGAAGTTGGTCCATCAAGGACAAAGTTTTTAAGCACGACGAACGTAGATAATGAAGATGAAGAGGAAGTGGAAGACAAAAAGATTGATGATCAGCACAAAGAGGAGAAAGAGGAAAAATATGGTGAATAATCCTCTACTAACTGCTAGAGTTGGCTTTTGTTTTTTGATTTTTCGGAATGCAACTAACTAACAGCAGTAGCTTGTAGTGATATGTGTAAATATTTGTTAGTGCATGAAATATTGTAATCATCTTTTTTGTAATCCAATTTGTTTACAGACTTTCAATCATATAAACGATTCGCATCCAATTACAATTTGTAAATGATTCGCATGTTAACCTGATATATTACTTGTTTCCAACCTTACTGAATTTCATATAATTCGCACCTAACAAGCGATTTGCAACCCACTGAATATCCTAGTATTTTTATTAAAGCACACTTTGCAGCTTATCATGTGACAAATATCAAGACTTCTGGTTGTTCTCCATTCGCATCATATCTATTTACACAAGCATCCAAGAGTCCTGATATATGTTCTGGTCATAATTCGCATCCTATCATGCGAAACGTATGCAAATAATTATTGTCATATGGTCTGGTCATAATTCGCAGCCAGGAGTCATGACATTTTTAGTTGCAATGTTTGATATGATTTTACTAACGATTCGCATCCTGATGAAATTTCACAAAAATCGCATGGAAACCTGATAGATGTTTGCAACGATATACCAACATATTGTATACAATTCGCAACACCGGATGCGAAATGCTTACAACTCAAAGCACTTAACATTTCGTAACTCTAATAATAGCATTACAAAACACAGGAATGTAAAAATGTTTAGTTTGCTGTACAGAACAATAATAGTACTACAAATAAATGGGATCGGCCAACCAAAATTATCCACAACATGGATTGTCCTTAAACTGGAACATCACAAGTTCTCCGGTTATGGCCTGATGTCGAACATCAGCCACACCTCAACTTCTTGGTTGAGATTTCTCCTCTAGAAGGGATTCGCTTTTTCTTAGGCCTTCCGGAGCGTCTCTTAACATTCGGAGGCAGAACTTCAACAAAAGAAGGATCGTTAGCGCTGGACCCTTCGCCGAAATCAGTTATAGCTGGTATGCTGAAATAGTAACTTTCCCTGTAATTCTTAACCGTAAAGAAGGGTTCTATTACAGTCAATGGATCTTGGTCGGTGTATTGTAATGCCGCTAAAGCACGAGGACATGGAAAACACTCTTGTTGCCATGATCCGCAAGAACATTTGAAATCCAATAGATTAACAACAGCCACAGGATTCGAAAAGACTTCAAACATGGCGGTAGACGACTTACCTACTACCCAAGCTCGGCACATGTCAACATTCTGCTTTAGCTTCTTCTCGTACTCGGGAACCAAATTAGTACTCCAGCTGAGACCTTCTTTGTATCTCCGTGAAACTTGAGTCATAAGCAAGACTTTAATCCAATCAATAAACTCAACAATTGGTAGGCCGCAATATTTTTTGATCTGATTGTTAAACGATTCAGCTGCAGTAGAAGCCATAAAGCCGTATCGCTTCCCTTTACGGAAGTCTGCGTATACTTTTCAGGGGGTAAATTTGCAAGAAAATCACTCATTCTGTCACCACCTTCACATAGAAAAACCGTTAGTATATCTTTAAAAAGCTCTCGACTGGGAGCATAAGCAAGACGATGGAAGAAACTCAACATCCTTATTTTTATAGTCTATGTTAGTATGTTCCAGTTTGGCTTTCAAATTCTACATGAGATGGAAATAACAGTACGCATGATAGCAGTTTGGATACAAGACAGAAACAACATTAACGATACCAGAATGATGGTCTGAAATAAATGTGATCTGGCGATCCAACAAATGTGGTTTCAAACACCCCCAAAACCACATCCAATTGTCACAATATTCAATGTTAACTACACCAACAGCAACAGGGAATAGTCCTGGAAAAAAGCAGATCAAATGAACACTACAACAGTACCCAAACGTTTAAAAATTGTAAACAATTCGCATGCTGTCCTGTCACAACAATTTGCAGCTTGTCATGCAAATTATGTGTGATATTTTAATTGATAATACATGGAATTCACAGCTTGTCATGTGAATTGTTTGAACAACTTCAAATAATACCTAAATCAAGCTGCGATGTAAGTACAGTTTCAGATAATACCTAATTCGCAGCCTCAAATGCGAAATGTTAAGATCACAACAACAAAAGGTTTGCATGTATAGGACGCGAACTGTTATCGCCTAATTTGCATCATCAAATACAAAATGTTAAGATCACAACACTGCTTAATTCGCAGCCTCAGATACGAATTACATCAGCATTTTCACATAAAAACATCATTCAGATTAACTAGATAAATGTAACTAACCGTTGTTTCCGTCCTTTGCTACAACAGTGAGCAATGTAACCTTTTACTTGCCATATAAGTGGGTTCCATCGACAAACAACATTGGATGGCATGAATGAAAACCCCGAACGGACGAACCAAATGCTACAAAACAGCGCTTGAATCAGTTTCCAGCTGACAACTCCAACTGACAGTCTGAAGTAATATCCCGGCCCTTCAAGCGTTTAAAGTATCCGCTTAGTAAACTAAAAGAAATTGAACTATCTCCGAAAACTCCTCTTCTAGCCTTCTCTAAAGCACTCCATGACAAACGATAAGAGATGTCAAGACCGTAATCTTGTTTGACAGTCGATTGTATGGTTTTGGCTGTCAACGAATAGCAGGTCCGTAGAGAATCCTGAATTTCCTCTGCAATCAAATCTGATATCAAATGCCTGTGCCGTTTATGCTTATGCTTATGGGAGAAAACATGACTGCAAGTATGGTGCGGGACATACTTCTTGATCGTCATCAACCCGGTGCTTGAGTCAATAGATGTATAAAGCCTCCATTTGCACCCGCTTGTGAACTTATTTTCACAATAAGCAGTGATCTTATTTGCTATGTTGTGCAGGTATTTGAAAGAAAAACTATGCTCTAACGCAAACTTGCACAAAGATAACCTCAGACCGGCAGCACCTTCTTCAAAAGCTTGACCCACTCCTGTAATAGCATCAGCCCAACCGGCAGTAGCAAGTTGTTTTTTTCTCTGATCAGAATTAACTAAACCGTTACTACTCTCCCCGCTAACTAGTTGATTGGGAGATGGTTCTCCCAAAATCAAGCTACGCTCTTTACGCTTTACACTACAATCCTTACCACCAGAGCTCTTATCAACATAATTTTTATTACCAGAACCCTTATCGAAGACGTGTTGTTCTATGAGAAAACTAACCTGTTTTAAACGCTCCAAATCAAGATATAACACCAACCCAACAAAATCATTCTGGTTATTAAAGAAACAATTATTGTGATTCCCGCAGGAGTAGGTAATTAGGTAGTCACTTGTGGCAAGCTCCTCCCATGTGTTCTCTACATAAGCTTGGATACTTTGAAAGCTTTCAAACTCCGTGAAAGGCACAATTGCAGTTTGGTGACCATATTTAAAAATACAACCTCGTGATTTGGACATCTCTTACCCTGGACAGAACAAGTTATTAGTTATTAGTCACAAAAATTATGTGCAAATTATTTACTACTGCATCAAAAAATTCGCATCCTATCTTGCGAATCGTGTATACCTACATCGAGCAATTCGCATCCTGTCCTGATACTTGTTTGTAAAAAAGCACCTGATATTTGTTTCGAAATACAATACTCTAAAAAGTTCTAGATAGTTTGCATCATAGCATGCGAAACGTAAAAACAACTAAAAAAATACTGATATTTGTTTGAAATGCAATACTTTGGAGTCCTACACAGTTCGCATCATAACATGCGAACTGTGTATTTGTTTGAACATACAGTACTCTAGAGTTTCACATAGTTCGCATCCTAACATGCGAAACGTATGTAAACTTTGAACTTCGTCCATGTGATTCGCATGTCACCATGCGAATTGATCATACAATTAGCATCTTTCTCATCGAATACACCAAACAATTCACATCTTGAGTGTAAGGCCTAGACAACTAAAACTCGTAATCTACACATGAAATAAAAAACTAAAGCACTACAAAATTAGTATATAACATCAGAAAACAAGGACATAAGTATATAACGAACAATCTTAACAAAACAATAACAGTGGTTAGACAGGTCTAACAGAGAAAACCAATAAATAACTTCGAAATCGGTAGGTAATTACCTGAAAAGCAAGCAACACGATTACTTGTAAGCCAACAGATTCCAAAAAACCACGATCAAGTCCTGTACGTAGAAAACAGTGGTTATACAGGTCTAACACCACAACCTACATAAATAAACAAACCTTCAGCAGCTTCCGATCACCGGAAAATGTGATTTCAACCAGTCTTCGTGGTGGTTCGTAGGGTTAGGTTGTTAGAGCAGCTAACAAATTCAAATCTTCAAAAGCTAAAAGAATAGAAAGAAAACAGAAAATTATGTTTATATAGTGAATTAAGGGTAGTTAGGGTATTAAAATGATATTAGGTTGTAAGTGACAATAAGGTAGTTGAGTTGGATATTAAGTAACAATTGATCAAACATTCGGTAGTAAGTGGCAATTGAATAGTTGAATGGATACTTTTAGGTGCAATTCCCCCCTTAGAAAAACTAGTTTGTCACTAATAATCAATAAATTAATTAAATCTTGAATAACAATAATAAAATTTAGGGTATTAAATATAAAGTATATTTGCTGTTAAATACTTATAGTACTTAATCCCTTTTTATAATCATTACATTAAAAAACAGAAACTTTATAAATAAGGAACACTTACACAAGACAATATAAAAACGTTCACTACCTGCCAAGTAAGTCTGACACAAAAATTTGGACATCTTGATTGGCGCTTGCTACAGTGCCAGAAAGAGAGAGTCCTCCTCCTAGTCCTCTCTAGACAGTTGCTGCTCGACGCTTTAGCACCATGGTGTACGCATCTCCAAGTGCTAGGGACCTAACGGCTCTCGACACCACATCATCAGCAACATCATCTTCATCCGGTATCCCAACCCGACCCGTGAAAGTTATACCGATGCAACACCCGGATACAAAATCCGGTGGTTATTTAAAAAGTTTGGGATTCGAGAGTGTTTTCTCAAGTTGGGTTAATCAATTCAAAGGAATGACGATTTTGATGTGGATCGAAATGTTGCTGCCTTGTCTCCGTTGGATTCAGACGTATAAATGGCGTGAGTATTTCAAGCTTGATCTCATGGCTGGCACCACCGTCGGTATCATGCTCGTTCCACAGGTTCACCATTTCTATTTTCTTCTTTCCGTTTTTTTCTTTCATAATAAGTTTTTTAATTAAATCATTTACTCAATAATTGTATGTTTCTTGATTTTAGTTATGTTTTGTTTGGTTGAACTGAATTGTGAACTGTACTTGATTTGAAACTATCTATGAACTGTAACAGTTATGGCCTATGGGTAATTTTGGGACTGAATTTTTTTTTTCAGGAGTTTTTCAAAATTTTATTAACGGTTTTATCTATTTTTCAACTGCCAAACAGAGCTTTATGGAACAACAATTGTCAGCTTCCTTTCTGTCATTGTCTTAACTAGATTGTGTTGTGTCTGGTATTTCTTTTACTACATTAATGAGAGAACTGAATCTTTGTTTTTTTTCTTACATGTTATCAGGCAATGTCATATGCAAAGTTAGCCGGGCTTCAACCAATATATGGTCTATGTAAGTTCACAGTATGATTAGTTTCGATATTAAATCTAGGAGCGAATTCATTTCATCTATCATTTTGCGAAAAGTGTGGTTAATTGGATATATGGTGTTCTATTGAATGGAAATATAATTGGTCTTGTAGTTTCTACATCGCGATTTATTTAACAAAATGTTATAAGGTGATATTCAATATCGGTAAAAGTCAGCATTGTGTTATTTTTCCTCGCCAATTGGTGATAACATTTTTTCCTCTATTTTTGTTCCATTGGGGCAGACTCTTCGTTTGTGCCGATATTTATCCATGGCATATTCGGTTCCTCTCGGCAGCTTGCGGTTGGTCCAGTAGCATTGGTTTCTCTCCTGGTCTCTAATGTGTTGGGTGGAATCGTTGATCCATCTGAGGCGTTATACACAGAGCTTGCCATTTTATTGGCACTTATGGTTGGAGTATTACAATGCCTAATGGGATTGCTAAGGTAGCTTATTCTATTTGATTCGGTTGATACTTCGAATTTGTGTCTCAATGGAGATTTCTTATATGAATAAACAAGAGTTGGTACTAAACCACGTAGAAAAAAGTTACAGTCATTTACGGAGTTCATGCTATTTTGTTTTGTTTTATTTCTTGTTAGGCTTGGATGGCTTATTCGATTTATAAGTCATTCTGTAATTTCTGGATTCACGACTTCTTCAGCTATAGTAATTGCATTATCGCAAGCGAAATACTTTCTGGGGTATAAAATTGTGCGAAGTAGCAAGATAGTGCCTTTGGTTAGAAGCATTATATCTGGAATAGATCAGGTATGCTTCTGATGCAGTGCTATAGCTCACCGTGATCTGTTAATTATGATTTGTACTTATCTGCTTGCCCTCTTATTCCACTTATTTCTTTCTTTCTTTAACAACAGGTCATTTTCCTTTTGTAGTTCTCATGGCCTCCTTTTGTAATGGGATCTGTCATGCTTGCAATACTTCTGGTCATGAAACATTTGGTGAGAGCTTAAATATAGATTGTTGTTCTCAAGCGTTATTTTATTTACGAATTTTCTTTGGTAATGGTTTTGGATGTTCCATGTTTAGGGAAAAACAAGGAAGCAACTTCACTTCCTAAGAGCAGCAGGTCCTATTACAGCAGTTGTTTTGGGCACCACGATTGGGAAATTATTTCATCCCTCTGCCATTAGTTTGGTAAATCACACTTCAAATTATTCTATTTTGAGCCGAAAAACTTAATTCTCCTTGCAAAACACAAATACAATGACGAGTGCCCTATAGATGCTTAAGAATCACAGGATTTCAATTCCAATAAGTTTGAACGATTTCGCCACTTACTATTTGTCAAAAAATGATAAACTGACATACTTGTACTATGTAAGAAGCCTGTATTAAAGGTTCAAACCAATAGGATCTATACTCAAAACAACCCCGATATCACGAAATCACAGCATAGGCATATCGGATATTGGGGAAGATTGTGAATGGAATATATGGTCTTGCATGATTCCAACAACGTGGACAAGTTGAAATGTAATCTTCAGGTGTTTGTCCAAATGTAATCTTCAGGTGGTTACTCTCAACCCCAGGCCATAATTAGTATAGTCTAAGATAGATTTACGACATTACACTCAATAGACCAGTTACACTGCTTAAACTTTTGTTAAGTTGTTTTCTCCACTATCGGTAATGAAGTCACAGACTTCTTTTTCACGTCTATTTTTTTATTTTATTTTATTAGTAACGTGCTTATCTACTTTACATGATCATCGCTAGCAGTAATATATATAAAAAGAAGGGGAATGTACGGCCGATGAGAGCTGATAAAGGTTATATTCGAAAATTTCAGGTGGGAGATATACCTCAAGGACTTCCCGAGTTTTCCGTTCCTAAAGAATTTGGATATGTAGTATCTTTAATTCCAACTGCAATTGTAATTACTGGAGTTGCCATTTTGGTGAGAATCTATAGAGTTCATTCGTCTAAATTATATTATTCTGTGCCAGCTTTCTATCATTAACAACCAAAACTAGAGAAAACATCATTAACAATCTTAAACATACGTCTAAATTTCAGGAATCTGTGGGGATCGCCAAAGCATTAGCAGCAAAGAATGGGTATGAGTTAGACTCAAATCAAGAGGTATATATTTGGAAGACAGAAATATACTGCTTCATTAAAATGTAGTATACCTTCAGGAATCTGGCATAATATGGTACAAATGTTTTGTAGTTTTGTCTTTTTACCATCTCTTATTCTGGTATTGACATTGAGACGTTTCGAAGTGAAGACCAACTCATTTCAAAGTTTTTTTTCCTCACTCGTTGACATTTGCTTCCCAAACAATCGTTGTTCACATCTAATATTTTTTTGTTATGCTTCCTTAACGATCTTCTTTTTGAAACTTATAAACAGTTGTTTGGTCTTGGTGTTGCCAATGTATGTGGGTCATTCTTTTCAGCATATCCAGCTACAGGTAAGAGTTGGTTAGGAGTTGCACATACTGACCGAGTTATAGTAACTTACTAATGTAAATTTTCTTGTCACAGTATCACTTTGTCATTTAACTAATTAAATGTCCTCAACATGCTATTTAGGATCATTTTCTAGGTCAGCTGTGAATCATGAAACTGGAGCAAAAACTGGTTTGGCCGGTATTATAACAGGAATACTAATTTGTTGTGCTCTTCTATTTCTGACGCCAGTGTTTAAATACATACCCCAGGTATGTATTTCCTGAAGTATATATCTTAAACAATTTTCAGCTTGTTCAATTTATTAGAGGGTTTAGTACCAAAGCTACGCGAGAATGTGGATTTTATACGTTTGAGGATGATCTGTGGATGGCTTATTTAACGTTTCGAAACTCTCAATTATTACCCTTCTAACTTCGAATTTGCTCATTTTCTACATTTCAGTGTGTCCTGGCGGCAATAGTAGTATCTGCTGTTACAGGCCTGGTAAGCGCAGTGCAAAAAAGTGGATGCACTTGTAGTTGGGAGGGAGATTTAAAATCGTAGTTATCTTCTACAAATATCATTTAATGTATACTTCTGGATTTTTTTTTATGCCAGGTGGATTATCAAGAGGCAATTTTCCTGTGGCGTGTTGATAAGAGAGATTTTACTCTTTGGACTGTTACTGCGACCACAACATTATTTCTTGGTATTGAAATCGGCGTCATTGTAGGGGTAAGTAATTAATATAGTTATAAATCAAAGCTAGTTTTTGAAAGTCAAGCTCCTCATTCTGTTAGGATCTTCAGGGACGCATGTGTTCTTCGGTTGCTACCGTTATTTTTCTAAAGATATACATATCTACAACCGAAGTTTGACATGATGATCGCACAGAAATCTTATTACTATATTGGTTTGAAATGTAGGTTGGTTTGTCTCTTGCGTTTGTCATCCATGAGTCAGCAAACCCTCATATCGGTAAGTCTCCAAACTATATATACAATGTAGTAATTATCACCATCTTTGATGATTATATTGATAGTCTATATAACTTTTGTCATGCTTCTAGCATAAAAAGTTCTGTCTGTCTGGTCGGTTTGGACTCCCCAGCAATAAACCATGAAGGTATACATGGCAGGTTTGATTTTTCTGATTCTATGGTTTGTCCTACAGCTATCTTGGGGCGTCTTCCGGGCACTACAGTTTACAGAAATGTTAAGCAGTATCCAGAAGCTTATACATACCATGGAATGGTGATTGTCCGTATCGATTCACCCATCTATTTTGCAAATACAAGTTTTATCAAAGACAGGTAAAAGAGATTTGAATTTCCTTGCATCTCTTTTTTGTTTCTGTGGCATCAACATGTTGTCTTGACGATTGCGATATCCCATACTTTAGAAGATATTATAAGTTATTCAGATTTACTTCTACAGGCTACGAGAATATGAAGTTGCTGTTGACAAATCTGAAAGACGCGGGGTGGAGGTGGAAAGGGTTTATTTTGTGATCTTAGAGTTGTCACGTAAGTTTTACTTGTCCCACTCTATAACTAATTATTTCATAGACGCGTTTTACTTGTAGACTGGTCCTTCCTATGATTATATCCAAAAGAACTGGTTTCAAGAGTAATACAATAGAAGGAACCGGCAATGTCATTATTCAGTATATTTACTGGCTCTTATTGCCATAGAAAAGAATGCCCTATATTGGGAGTAGCAAGAAAATCGTTAACATGTCAACATTACTACGCCTTAAATTTCTTGTTTACTAACCTTTAACGGATTCTACTTCTTCTCTTTGCAGCTGTAACCTACGTGGACTCTAGCGCGGTACAAGCCTTAAAAGATTTGCATCAAGAATACAAATCGAGGGATATACAGGTTCTTTATTCGTACTAGACAAACTTTAACTTCCTTGGTGGCTTAAAATCATAATAATATGTGCATATTTATCCTGTAGCTTGCTATTTCAAATCCGAACAAAGATGTTCTGCTAACTTTAGCCAAATCCGGAGTGGTGGATATGATCGGCAAAGAATGGTACTTTGTTAGAATGCACGATGCTGTCCAAGTTTGTCTTCAGCATGTTCAAGGCTTAAACAAATCCCCAAGGACGGCAGCTTCATCACCAGGTACTACTAAAGCAAGCGCCTTCCAGAGATTCTTGAGTAAGAAAGCTGAGGATTCATTGATTACCGATTTGGAATCTGGTGTTAGAAGTTCCCAGGGGGTTTTCATAAGAAATTCCTCGGGGTTGAAAACCCCCGACTCTGAACTGGAAGAGCCATTACTACCCAAAAAACCTTGACAGTTATACATACTTTTCATGCAAAACTTCGCTTGCCTGCCATATTTTTACGCAGGAAATTCATAACTGTATTTTTTATGTATTTATATATTTTTTATTAACTGGGAGATAAGGTGTAACTGGGTTGTAGAGCCTTTCTGTTTGTAAAGTATATAATTTGATTGAAACAAATATTGTGGTATATGAGCTTTTGAAGTCTCATTTGTAAACAATCTGTTTGCTATTTTTGAGTTCAATATTGAAGAGTGTATATGATATCTTCTTGTTCTTTTACATAGAAATTCCAGAAGTGGTTCAAATTTTCTTTAGCTTTTTACAGCTGAGTATGTAAGTTTGTGACCCAAATCTGACTTGTTCATCTTCAAAACCCCTTTCAATTTTGCTGGAGGACAGCCAAATCTGTCCATTCTAGAAACACCAACTTGCAGACCCATATTCGCTTCACGGAAACATTAACTACACCTTCACGACACTCTCTGGACCGGTGGTTATATTTGACAAAACCAAGTCTCCATGAATCACATCTTCGCTATTTTACCCCTGCATATATCGACCAATATTTTCGAATCCATCCGCACCTGAACCAAGCCAGACACATAGATGAGATATCAAGACCACAATACACACCAAAAATATCAGCTTAAATGGATAAAGACTAGACGTAAACGAATGAGTAATAGTTTCATTAGCGCATTGACACATTAACATCCACTGGTATAGCATTACGCAAAACTCTCAATAAAAGTAGAATACCAGGGCAATTCATATTTGTATCTATATTATTTGAGTAACTGGGAGATGAGGTGTAATTGGGTAGTAAGCATTGATGTAAATATTGTTGTAGTGGTTGAAATTGGTATGCTATTCTTTTCCATTATATCCCACATCGGAAACAAAATTAGTTTTGTTGAAAACATTAGGTTATAAAAGGGAAGCTATCTTGAACTTTAAAACTTGCCTTAAACTAATGAGTAAGGAAAACAAAGCGAGCGGTGGGAGCCGGTCGCAGCGCTTGAACTAACAGTTGCGCAGTAATTTTTGAAGGGGTTATAGGCTGGCCATTTGTTGACGCTGCTTACTTTGCAGAACTCACTTGTGCTGGCCTCCCTACCCTACAATTTTAGTCTTCAATTTTTTTTGCAATATTTTGCTTATAAGTTCTAAGATATCGGAACTATAATAATTTTCCGATACTATATATTAGAGCACGAGTAATAATTGTGGTAGATTTATAATGTAGACGTAATCGCTTATTAGGCCCATTAAATGCTTTTACATCGTAGGATTATAATAGACGATTGTTAAAGGAATGATGTGTCCATTGAAACTGTTCTGAGCTTTAGGCCCATTAATATAATAAAATAATGTTACTAAACTGGTAAAGTTGGTTCTTCTGATATAATTCATACCTCGTCAGAATAAATGTCAAAATTAAAAAAAAATGTCAAAATAATAACAATAACAAAAATGTCAAAATAATAACAATAACGATGCTATTGACAATCAATAAAATTATGATACATAATATAAGTTTTAATATATGTTTACAAAAAAGTTTTAAAAAGAGAAATAAAATGGTGATTAGTTTAAAAAAAAAATTAAAAATGTCAAAATAATAACAATAATAAAAAAAAACAGTATATTTTGACATTTTAATTTTTTTTTTTAAACTATCACCATTTTATTTCTTTAATCACTGACAAGATAGACCATATTTATGACAAGATACAATTTTTTCTTATATATCATCCACTGGCTAAAAATTAAATGTAATTTGATAAAGAGTTAGAATTGGAGAAAACTCATTATGAAAATTTATTGCTAGTTATATGGAAATCACCAAAAATAACCTCATATCTTTTTCTTCTTATTCAATGTTCTACTCATTTTAATTGCACCTAAAGTATTCTTTTGCTGGAAAAACAATTGAGGATGTGAAAAAAAGAGTTCGAAAAAGCCATGCTCTACAGGGAAGAAGAACTTATTAAAGAGCTACAACAGCTAGAAAATACACATACAAGAATATCTATTATGTGTCATTCGTTTACCCATCAGAGGATAATATCCGACTATTTTGATAAAATATGCGTATACATTTATTAACCATTTAGTAGAAGGTTTCGTATAAAGAGGTCATTATTCTGAATTGTACAAATCTTATCACATTACAACAACTATTTGATTCAAAGAAGTAATAATACAACTAAACCTAGTTCGATAGATATCATGAAGTGCACAATTATTATGCGCATGCTTGCCAACGGAAATACCCCGGATGTTTGTGAAAAATATATCAACGTTGGAGTTACAAATGCACTTGATTACGTGAGTAAATTTTTGCGAGGGTATAATTTCCTTGTTTGAAGATGAATACTTAAGACTTTCTAATGTGATCGATTTGGATAGGTTACTACAAGTTGGTGAAAACCGGGGTTTCCCCGAATTGTTTGAAAGTATCGACTGCACGCACTGACGTGGACGAATTATCATAAGGTGTGGTAAGGAAAATATATCAAGGACAAACAAAAATTATCCTCGAGGTCTTCAGTGTTTGACGATATTGAGTCTGCTATCACCCCGACAGTGAAGTGTAATATGAATTATAATTAATACAATATAGGTTGC